>APFE030970285.1:44891-91639 GCA_000404065.3 Pinus taeda
ATGTGAACAGTCATCAGAAGATGAACTGAGCAGTCACACCCTTTTGTATATAACAATAGCCTACCTAATGAAATAGAATGAATCAGTTTTACTGCCTATTGGAGTTACTACCTAGCCTGACAGATGGAAGCCAAAGAAACTATTCACTGCCAAGAAAAACAATATGAAACTGAGGTTATATAATAATGCAATTACTAATTGCTACAAGACAAGGGAATATGAGTAGTTCCAAGAGGTGGGTACAAAAAGGTTATGATTTCACTTGATGCATTAGTGACAATGAAAACAAAGGAAATTAACTTTTTAGAGAAATATATACGATTTAGCAATTTTGATAGATATAACAATTTAGATTCCAAATATATAATTTTTAATTAAAGAATTTGTATATCACTACATGAAATATGAGGTTTTCTAATAGTGGTATGTTATTTTACATGCAAAAATATAATGCATTTATTTCTACTAATGTGGGGTTGAGCACTTAAATAATTAAATTTCTTTAAAAAAATGCATAATTATAGTGTAGAGATATTTTTCCAAATTTTATAATGTTAATTTTATATTTATTTTAAATTACAAAAGTCATTTATACTTGAGACTAGAGGGCCTTGCATTAGTGCAAAGTACTAGGCCTTTAAGAGAGTCACATAATGTTTTTTTCTAGATCTCAAACTATGCTAGTTTAATGTATAAATTATTTAGAAAAATGATTAATGTAATAAAAAATAATGTTAAAATACAAGATGTATGTATTTCAAGTTTTTCATAAATGTCAACGTGCACGCACACATATACACACATATATAATTTTGTATATGTATAGGCCATACACACGCCCTAAAGAGGAATGATGAGAGGGGTCAACAAAAAGGAACAATAAGAACTCTAAAACTGTAAAGTGAGAGGAGAAATAGATTAAATATTTTAATTATTGATAATATGGATGTTAAGAGGTTAGGTTTTAATATTAAAATTGTTATTTTAATATTAAAAATTTTAGGTTTTACTTATTCATGTTAATATTAAAAAGAGTGAATATTAATGTAAAATATTAAATAGAAATATTAAAGTATTAAGTAATATAATGGATATTAATAATTAATTAATTTCTATCCTCGATTAGAAATGATTAGAATGTTTTTGGCATTTACTAGTTTCAATAAATTAAAGATATATTAGATGGATGTCAATTTTTCTTTCTCTAATGGAGAATTATAGGAATAAGTATTTTATGTTATCATATCCACTTGATTATGTTTGCAACCTGAAAAATGCATTGTATGGTCTCAAGCAAGCTCCAAAGGCTTCAAATTCTAAGTTGGATAGTTACTTGCTCAAGTGTGATTTGAAAAGAGGTGCATCTGATAGTAACTTGTATGTGAAAACTGATAATGGAAAATTAATAATGATGGTTCTCTATGTTAATGATTTTATTTTTTCTCATGATTCAGATCAACTAACATGTTAGTTTGCAACTGATATGAAGATTGAATTTGAGATTAATATTCTTATAGAACCTTCTTATTTCCTTGGTTTTTAGATTCCATAGTCTTCCAAAGGAATTTTTATTTCACAAAGTAAGTATCTCATGGAAGTATTGAAGAAATTTGGCATGGAAGAGTGTTCTTTGGTGAGCACACCAATTGTTATAAGTTGCAAGCTCAGTAAGACTAATGAATCACCAAAGGTGGGCCAGACTTTATATAGGTCTATTATTGAAAACCTCCTATATTTGATAGCCTCAAGACCAGACATTATGCAAGAAGTTGGTATTGTTGGAATATTTCAAGTAGCCCCAAGAGAGAGGCATCTTCTAGTAGCCAAGATGATTCTCAGATATATCAAAGCCACAATGGACTATGGAATTTGGTACCCAAGAGTTAAAGATTTAACAGAAACTGTTTATGGTGATGTTGATTGGGTAGGTGATGTAGATGATAAAAACAAAACTAGTGGTGGTGCTTTCTTTCTTGGTCAATGTCTAGTTTCATGGTTGAGTAAGAAGCAAACTTTAATCTCTCTCTCTACCGCTGAAGAAGAATATATATCAACAACTTCTTGTTTCACTCAACTCTTATGGATGAAGTATATTTGACAAGATGTACAAGTGTTTTATGATCAACCTATTCCAATTATCTGTGATAATAAAAGTGCCTTCAACATGTCAAAGAATCTTGTTTTCACTCAAAGAAAAAACATATTCCAATCAAGTACCATTTCTTGAGAGAGCAAGTTACAAATCACATTTTCAAGCTGGAGTATGTACCTACAAAAGAGAAGGTAGTTGATATATTCAACCTCGAAGAGATTAGTTTGTTTAAGAGAAATATTGGGTGTTGTTCCTCTTTCCTCCCTCCATTATATCTTCCTTCAATAGGATGAAAGGTAGGAAAAAAGCATTCAATATATCAAGATGAAAGTTGTTAGGTCCACATGATCAACATAAAATGAGGAGGGGGGAACATGTTATTTTGTTTTCCATTGATGTCAAAGGGGGAGATGTATCTCAAACAAAAAATAAAATAGAAAAGGGGGAGAAGTATTGGTGATCAATCAAAGATGCCCCAAATAAAGGAAAAGGGGAGAGGTAACACCACAACATACAAAGTACATCAGAGTAGTAGTACTCAAAGGAGAAGTGCATCATAGGGGGGCAACATCCAAAGGAGAAGAATAAAAAGGAGAAATAAGAAGCACATTTTTCTTTTGTTTCCTTATGATTTTGTTTTTGTTTGATCATGGTGTTGCCATCAATGCCAAAGGGGGCGATTTTATAAATGTGTTGTCATTGATGGCAAACACTACAATAGAAAAGGACATTGGTGAGGGTCGAAAAATATCACCATAAGCTCATTGGTGACGGTAAAAAGAGTCTCCGTAACAAAAAAATGAACAACACCAAAAGTGGCATCACCAAAAGTATAAGTGTTATGGTGACATTCAAGGTCTGTCACCAATAATTATTTATAGTGACGGATAGTGACCATCACCATTTCATATGAGAAATGGTGATAGATCTTAGCCTCTGTCACCAAAGAATTGAGCGTCACCAAAAGTATAAGTGTTGTGGTAACATTCAAGGTTCGTCACGAATAATAATTATAATGACGGATAATGACCATCACCATTTCATATGAAAAACAATGATTTATTGCTATGGACCTTTCGTGGTTGTCACTATTGATACATATATATGGTGATTTAAGTTTACAATCACTATTTCATATTTTGGTGAGGGTCGAAAAATGTCACATAAGCTCATTGGTGAAAGTCAAAAGAGCCTCTATCACCAAAAATTGAACGTCACCGAAGGCCACATTGCCAAAAGTATAGGTGTTGTAGTGGAATTCAAGGTCTGTCACGAATAATGATTATAATGATAGATAGTGACCGTCACCATTTCTTATGAACAACAATTTATGGTGATGGACCTTTCATAGTCGTCACTATTGATGCGTATATATGGCGACATCCATTGATTGTCACTATTTCATATTTTGGTGAGGGTCAAAAGATATGACCATAAGCTCATTGTTGATGGTCAAAATAGCCTCCATCACCAAAAACTTGTCGTTGTCATTCCATATGAATATCAGGCCATGATGGAATTGAACCACCAACCTCCTGCTTGTAAAACATGTGTTCTTCCATTGAGCTAGCACCCTTTAAAGAATTATACTTTTAAAAAATAGACCTTCAAACTTTATAAATCGTAAATTCTACAACTTTCAATAAATTATAAAAATTTCAAAGTCTTGGAAAATATTTTACTAAACAAGAAAAACAACATCGAAGTTGCAAGTCCCTACCTAATGGTTATGGAAGTTATTAAAAGTGAATGGAGGTAAAAATGGTTACGTACAAGTTACTTAATATGTTCAGTTGGATTGAAGACATTTATAGCCTATAAATGACCTATAATTATCAAACCTAAAATATGCAATTACACCAAAGATTGATTTCTCACCTTGTGAATCATGCAAATATGTTGTGACAACGTAAAAATCTATCTTTAAAAGACTAATTTGCATGCCAAAAAGTAAAATAAAAATTAGTATATATGATGCAATTATTAATAATGAGCTACATGTTTGAATCCTACTAGTTATGAGGTCTAGAAAACTAATTGGGATTCCTCGTTATTAATTGAATTAAGATGTCAAAAAACAATGATCCTTAAATGTAACCACTAAACAAATGTTAAAATTGTAAGCACAAATTTTGGCTAATATTTGTTACACCAACAAAATATCCAAAAGGCATTCAAACACTTCCAAATCCACACCAAGCACAGGTATCCAAAGATGCAATTGTATGGATACAAGGAAAGCACTCTCTACCTCTCAATGATAACTATTTCCTCCCGCAAGTACTTCAGCTAGCAAAGGGATGTAATGACCAAAGCCTCAAAGAAAAAATAAATACACAATCCAAAAACACACTTCATTCCCCCTCTACCTTTACGGATAGATCTAGGGGAATAACAAAAAGGTCCATAAGGAATAGGATTAGAGTGGGAAAAATAAAGATGATAAGAAAAAAAATAACCAGCAATGAAATCTACTAATTTGAACATGTACTCAATGATTAGAGGAAACAAAAGAACCTAGCATGATTGATTATGCACTTGATAAAATGGCATTTACTTCTTTAGTAAAAAAGAAGAAAATCACAACCTCTTCTTTATTTTCCTCTAGAATAAATCCTCTATGTCTTGCATTAGGGTTTTTTATTGCACTATAGTTACTCTCCAACATTAAAACAAGAGTTGTAGGTAGGTGTAGTCCCTATCAGGATTCAAATATTGAAGGACTACATGCTAACAAGTGATTTATGAAAGGACTCCTTGCTTTCATGTATGTTAAATGTAAGCATCAACAAGTTCTTTACAAGTCCCAAAGGCAAACAAGAGGAACATCTTCCACTAAACAACATAAATGCACTATATTACAAGTTTTGCAATACTTACGTTAAGAATTGTTGCCAAATAATGGACAAAATTCAAACTACATATGGTTGTCATTTCCTACCTATACTTCTAGCTGAAATATACAATGGAAGATAAAATAATACCCTCTTGAATATTTTCTACAGCCTTCTTTGGGCAATATATCCTTAACAAATTAAGTGAGGAAAATGACAAAATGAAGACCTTGCGTGTTTAATATACACCTATACACTAATGGAGAAAGATTGTTAAAGGCTTCTTGAACATGATTTCATTTTCCAAAGCTTATGAAAACACAACTTTGTGTAGTTGTTTTCAAGGGATGAAAAACTTGGTGATGAATGCTTACACTCATATATTTATATCTCAAATGGATATAAAGAGGGGTTTAAGTGAGAGCTAACAAATTGCAGTGTGACTCTTGGTATTTCGAAGCGAAAACTTCCACCTGCACCAAAGGCTTTGCTCCATAAGAAGCTCCACAAGATAAATTCTATGACAAATTAACAGGTGACAATGGAAATCATTTCCTTATGAATTGTGTGTCTCGAACAAGAGGATTGTCGGAGCGAGTACAAGGTGACACATAAAAGTATGGATGATATTATTTTTACATTTTCTTAATCTCCATATTGACTCTACACAGTTAAATATACAAATTTAGAAAAGTAAAAATAAAAAAATGAAACATTATCTATGAGAAATAACTAAAGTACACCCAAAATAAGAAATATGACCAAAGTATCTCCAGGTCCAACATCATATTCTTCATTCTGAGTAGTACCCTGTTTCTTTCCAATTCAAAAAGTTGTGCATTCCCTTGCCGAATGGCTTCCTGAATCCCTTCATACTCCTCTTCGCATGGTATTATGAGTTCTTCAGTCCGGACTTCACGTGTTGTTATTTTTATCGAAATTACTACATCCACGGCCTCCTGCGGAGGTGCTTTAGGGACCTTGGTTCTTATACCATTCTGCAACCTCAGACTCGACTTTGCAGCTAGGTTCTTGCATAGCACCATATATGCCCATCTGATCAGTGGGACATGCAGGTCCCCCTTTTTTACATTGTATCAACTAATCCTTATTCGTGACTTCACGTACCTTAGTGAATGCTTCCCCCCTCGCACCTAGTAGTGCAATCCTTTTCTTCTGCCAATGCGTCCTGTTTGGGCCTGTGATTGTAATACTGTTGCGCACCAAAATAGTCCATTCTATATACGTCTATGCCCATTGGCAAAGGCATGCTTGCAAACTATTCTGCCCTTCTCCACCAATCCGTCTTAGTTGGGGTCTTTCAAATTGTAAGCGCATTCGTCTTCTACCTCCATGCCAATTTCCAATATTCTTCTGATGTATATGTCCCCATCGTGCGAGTTTCATGCGCAACACCCATTCGAGAAAACTGCACTGTGGCCATTCCGGTACAGTAATTTCAACTTTTTCTAAGGATTCATCAATTTTTGTTACCCTCTCATTTGTTAGCATTTCCCTTGCTTCGATTGTCACGCGTCGTAGTGATTGAATCATCAGGTTCCAATTAAGCATTGTTACTTCATGCAACTAATTATTCTAGCATTCTATTTCTTCATCTGAATCCGAAGTACAGGAACTGTCGCACTCCCATGAGATTCTCCTATCTTCAATTCGGTTCACCCGATCCTAGTCTTGCACTATTATATGGTAAAAGCAATCCAGCTCATCGTCACTATCACCATCGCACACAAGTTTAGTGTAGCATGCTCCTTCGGCTAGATCTAGTGCAACTACTACGCATAGGAAATTTTTCTCGAAAATCATCTTTCGCTTCTTCAGGTTGATGACCCCATTCATATCCATGGTCCAATCTATCCCTAACAACACGAGGTAAGGGCTATTGTCATCCATAATCTCTATTACCTCAAATTCTGTCCTGTGCTCACACCTTTGATATCCATGTTACCCCTTGCAATCTTCCCATGGTAATGATCTTTTGTTGGTTCACCATCCATAATTGAATAGGAGACTACTGTAACGCAAGCCTGCCCATGCGTTCCCATGCCTGATTTGTTAACACGTTTGTGTCCAAACCTAGGTCTAGGATTACCTAATCCATATCATATTCGCCAATTTGCACCGTCAACTGCATTTCCCTCCCGTGCACAAAGCATGCTTCCCCTTCATTCGAACTACGCATAGTTCCCCTGACCCTGCGCACATAGTGATCAACTCTTGTAGTCATTTAACTTCCTTATTGTCTTGTTGAAGCTTCATGCATGTCTCTAAAAAGGTAGTAAGCATAGAAGGATCCATTCCTGGTTTTGGTTGATACTTACTACCTGAAGTAGAGGCCTCCTTGAAGCTCTTCTTAGCTTCCATAAACGTTTCCCTTGTGCATTCCAAGTCAAACTCAGGTTCCTTCATAGGAGCCTTGCGAACCCATGTATCGTCCTTGGGTTGCTTTCCCTTATCTTCCCCTGTGGCCGCACCGCTTCTAAGCACCATGTTCATGTTGGGGTCTTCTTCGCATGGTTCAGACCTCATCATTTGGATATTCTAAGTTGGGGTAGGTTGTAGTACCCCTTTCTCACACATCTGTGTTGTCAACGTCAGACAATCTACCACTTCATGATCAAATTGATAACAATACGGACACATGTTCTGGTCAGATTCATACAATCACACGCGTAGTGCCCGGGTCCTCCGCAATTATAATAGATTAATTGTTTGCGCCCTTATACAAGTCCCATTCCTCCTTGTCCTTAACCTCTCCCTTGATATCCACCGCATGATATTACTGCGGCTGGATCCTAACCTCACACCTCAATCTACATCTTGTAGGCAGGTGTTCGATCCATCAACAACTCATAACTTCGATAGTTTCGATCATCGTGGCCCACTGAGCTACAAAAAATACAAAATAGCTACTGCGGAGTTTGTGCGTACTTCTGCAACAGGTGACAGTTGTCTATCATGTGCTTTCCTCCCACCTGACAAATCGTGCACTAGAGTGCAGGTGCCACACTTAGGTCCACCTGTGCCTTTGGTCTCAATAGCATTGGTCCCCCTCCCATCAAATAGTTCGCGAATACTGGACAATGATCCTTATCGTGGCCCTAGCCTTTACCTTTTATGCACCACACTTCTTCGTGCACTTTTGGCCAGGGTGCCCTATCCTGCTTCAAACTCTACATCTCCAAGCATAGGTTTTGTAGTTGCAAATGGATTTGTTGAAATCCGAACCCCAGATCCTGTATCGGTGTTTCATGTAACCTCATCGCTATTTCCAATGCTTCTGCCTAGGTTGAGAGCTTCTGCTATGATAGCGATGTCCTCAGGTGTGGTGTTAAAGACACCACAAACCATGCACGGTGTTGTGCATCTGTCATTCTCATATTAGCCTCACAGGTCATACTTTTTAGCCTTTGATCCAGATCCTAGGGGGTTTCGCCTGGAAGCATCGCAATCTCCTTAAATCCAATGATTGACTATGTTTCTGATTTTGGCTGGCTAAATTCTTTGTTCAACATGTTCTTGATCTCTCTTATTCCTGCATTTGGATGATCCTTTGAGTGCTTAATATACCATGTCAGCACATAATCCTATAATGCACTTACCAGCGTGGCCTTCTTAATGTTGTCATATGTGACCCCATGTGCTTCCCACATTGCCCTTACCACAAACTAGAACTGATTTGGGTCCTCATTCCCTACTCCCCTTAATACAGGTAGCTTGATCATGCTTGCCATGCTGAACTGCAGGTTTGGTGGAGGTGGGGGTGTTCAAGATGGAGGTGAAGTAGGTGAAGTAGGTGATGGCGTAAGTGGAGGTGATGGTTGTGGACTGCGTTGCCTTATCAGACTGACCGCACTTCTTGGGGAAACCCGAGCATGCTCTTCCTCGCTCTCTCATGAAGGTGAAATTAAAAGATTGTTCCCTAACCCTTCGATCCCTTTGTAGCTTTTTCCGCTCCACATTGCTCCACTCATTAATGTATTCGCATAACCTGCTTTTCACATTACAACATCTTAATCTAGGTATTCATGGATTTGATGTACCTACCTCACAGTCCTATGAGGAAACATCATTCTACTTCGCTATAACTCACAGTTGTGTTTATTGTGAATTCAATGATAAACCCTCATATTATCCAGTCAGGCCAATGGTCTACGACCCACGCAATCTTATCTTCTGATGCCTCTAATCTGCGCATTGATTCTAGAGTCCACACTATCAGTCGATCGAGTTTGCACCTTCCCTGGCTATCGGCTAGCCTCGTGATCCAATCATACAACTCTGAAGAGAAGGTCGTGAAGAAGATCTCGTGGATTTCTATATATATGTAGCGATCTAGCCACCTCTTCTCTGATATATGCGGAGTTTTATTTTCCTGTATTATGAACTCGTGAAGCTTCTGATCCAACCAATCTTCAATTTCCTTCTTCGTAGGGTTCCAGTGTTCCAACATCAGACATCCCTTAGGTAGATCTTGTGTCTTGGCAACAGAACCATTTGTTGGCTTATTGGGGCCCGAACCAGTTTCAGAAATGTTTTAGCCAAACAAATCCTCAAACTATCGGCCCTTTCAGCAATATTCCGCGGAGCGCAGACTGAGGTCTCACCCGAGGTAGTATGGGAGGGTGTTGGAACTATGTTTCCTCACCCTAGGGATGTCTTGATGAGGTCTAGAGAGTTCGCAGACTAATATTTCGCACTTGTACTACTTTGCACAACTATCCGACCTTCACATAGCCCTAGTACCAAGCGCAAAGAGGCACTGTCTAGATCCATTTTCCTTAGTATGTTTTTCTTATAGATCTGACTTAATTTAGTAGTTATTATCAATCATTCAATATTTGTAACTAGTACGCATAAACATAAACCTTAAAGAGATGCATAAAACCATAACATAAGAATAAACACACAGATCTACGAGCAGATGCACAATATTTCAGAAACACTTATCTTTTATTAATCTTCTATTCCAGTACAATCCAATTCCACCCTGTGCACTTAGCTGTAGGGGTCTACGCACATAGCTACGGACTCTACCAAGCCTCTTCACACATAGTTTCAGAGCCTACTCTTACTACTACCACCTATGACTTGAACTCATAGACTCAGAGCGAATATCACTTTCAAAACCTCATACACTTAAGATTTGAACCTAGCATCCCAAAAACTGCCTTCTACACCTAAAGCCTCACTCTATTTATACATTCCCATGGTCCGCGGACCATGGGTAGGCCGACACATTCTATATTAGATTACAATATTTTAGGGTGGACTACCCTTTGACTTGATTGATTACAATTCATGCTCTGTGCACTTCGCGGAGCCTTTACAATTCCATTACCCAAAATTGTGGGCTTTAAGCCCCAAAACCGTTACGCAAGAGATCGACTGCCCAACACTTAACCCTTTTTTCTCATACTGATTCACTACACTAGGTTGTGATCACCTCTACCTTACATGGTGCATACCGTACTTCTATCTAACAACAAGGACCTCTTTCATCTCCTTGCAAAAGAAAGCTATATAATCCAAGGGCCCTCCTCCATTCCACAATGCAGTAAGCCTCTCCTATGGCAAAGTGACTTCCCTTCTATTGTTTTCTTTAGACAACTACACAATATCCTCTTCCAGTGAGCCCTCTTGGGTGGAAAGTGCATATTTAGTGAACATTCAACCATTTTTTAAGAAATGCATTCCCAACAAAAGTATATCCCTTCCAAATTGCACTTCTAAAAATAAGGATCCTTTGACTGCACTTCAAGAAAACAAGGACCCTTGCATACTTCTGGAAAATAAGGACCCTCTATCCCTTCAAGAGCGCACAACAAAATCTAAATAAACAAGCCTTAATTCCTTGTTCATTTATATTCCCTTCTATGTTGAACATCTGCTCAAGTCTCTCTCTCTCCCCCAGTGCATGGAATAGTCTTAGTGGACAATGGAGCTTCTTATAGATCATTGTTGAATAAAATTGTGCCTTCCCATAATCCTACCACTCTGTTATAGTGCATGGCATAGTTTGATTCCAAAATCCATCACCCTTTTCCACTGATCTCCCTCACTACACCCAAGACTGAGTATTACCCAACCTTCTAAGCACATGGCACACATTTAGTCCAAAGTCAGGGCCTCTCTTAGTCACCGTGAAGCTCAACTGTGATTTCACTATCTCCTACTCCCTTAAGCCTAATGCATGGTGCAGTCTTAATAAAAAATCTCATCAAACTTGCTCCTTTTACTTTGCCTTTACACTTGACCATGAAGATCACGTCCTCATATCACATGGCACAATCTTAATGAACACTAGTTCTCCCCTTAGCCATTATTGATCTCAACTACGCCTTCCTCATCAATCCTTCCTCTTTCAATCCTTGCAGAATCCTATCACAAGCATCTTCTTCCAAGAACATAGTAAGGATGTGGCAGATGGTTTCAAGACTAATTTTTCCTTGTCATGAGTGATGTTCATTGGAAAGTGTAGCTCCTAAATAAGGAAAGGTGATGCTCAAGAAGACATGAAGCAGATCATTGACCACGATAGAATGAAGACTTTGTATGATAAATTAGAGGTCTCGATGTGGATCCATGATCCTTTGGAGGGTGAAGATGAAGTATTATTTAGATATATCATGAATATCAAATACATAGCAACAACAAAGAAACTTGGCATTGCTACATTATCATGAATTTCATGTCATGATTGCCAAGTATGAATTGTACAAGTGTTATCGCAATGTCATATTTGTCAATGTGTCTTGCCACATCATTTTTGGATGTAATGAAGTAGTTATCAAAAGTAAACTGACACAGTGTAATGTGTGGAATTTCAAGAGTCACATGTGGAATATGAAAAGTCACATGTGGAAAAAATAGTCTTATAGAAGTTGAAAAGGAATTTAGGAGTCTAAATGTCATGAGGTAGCTCAAGATCCATAAGGGATATCAAAAGGTCATTCCTCTTGTTATAAGTACACCCTCATAACTCAATCAAAATAATTTTGGTGTCTTAGGTTTTGGAGAGCTAGCTTTGGATTCTCTAGTTTGACATAGGAGAGAAGATCATTCCTTGGAGAAGAAAGAAGTGACTTAATGTTCCACGATTGGAACTAGTGTATCATCATTGTAACTATGTACATGGATCTTTTACCTAATAATTGCAGCTCATCGAGCCAACACATTTTCATCCATGTATCGTGAATATTGTAGGACTATTCTTTCGATGTTTGTGGCATGTGTTATTTCCATATGTACTAAATAAATTGAACTACTTCATTGGATGTGGTGCTCATATTGTTGAATGTGTGTTGTATTTGTTGTAATGGTAATTATGTCTATGTAAACTATTTCGCTAGATAACTAACGAATTTTTCTTGATCTTGTGTGTCTCCTACTTTAGTATTATTACTTCCTTCCAAAGACTCACTCCAGTCTCCCCTCTTGTGAAGGTATCCTTTTACACATTTTAATTGGCGTTTCATAGTGTCAACTCATTTTTTGATTTCACAAGATATGTGTGCAATATCTTATGTTATTTATTGTATCCAAAGAAAACCTTAAGTTATGGTGGTTGGGATGATAGTCTAGATGGGGCTCCTACTCCAAACAGTGTGAGGTCTAATCATAAATTCACATCAGGGAAATTCGTTATATGTTGGTGGTATCCAACACTATCAACAAGAGGAAAAAAGGATGATGGAGAGAGATGTTTGTTAATGGAAGTGAACCTATTTATTTCTATACACATTCCAAAATGAGAAATGATGTTGGTCCATCAAATTCAAGAAGGTAGGGTTTTGGCTCCAAAGGAAAAGGAAAAGGAAGATGTTGCAATTGCAACAAGTTTTGCCATAATTCTAAAGAATTTCCTTGCCACAAGAATCCTCCAAGGGACAACAAAAATAATCAAAGAAACAAGAGGGTTGACGAAAAAGGAAAAATAAATCCCCCTACTACTTGAGAAGGAAATAATCAACCTCCTAAGAGGACAAGAAATGTCAGGTATGATAAAAATAATATTTTTGAAAAACAAGATGAGTATTATCTCATTTCTTCTTTATCTACTACCTCTCCTCTAGACATTATGGATAAGTGGTATTTGATAATGGATCCTCAAGGAATTTCACTGGATATGAGGAGGTTCTCTCAAATTTGGTTGAGAGGAATACTATTCTAAATATTATTCTTGGAGATAATGCCCCCTAGCCCATGAAAGGAATAGGAATTGTTACTCTTCACTTAAAACTATGTTAAACCATATATCTTCAAGATGTTTTGTATGTGCCCAATTTGAATAAGAATTTGGTATCTGTTTCTGCAATGGAGGACAAAGGCTTCAAGGTGTCTTTCACTGATGAAAAGGTACATGCATGGAATAAAAATTTAGAGATGCTTTTACTCTTGGGTTTAGGGTTGATTATCTTTATCAAGTTGGTGGAAGTCCCATGGTATATTTGGAAAGTGGTACCTCTATTAAATGTGAGCTATGGTACCACATATTTTCTCATTTACGTTAAAAATCCTTACCAATTGTAAGGAAGGTGGTCACAAGTATGCTTAAATTTAATATGAATCATGGAGGAGTTTATCAAGGTTGTGTAGTAGGAAAACATACGAAGGGACCACTCCCTTCTAGTGAAAGAAAGACAACTAATATTCTTCAATTGATCCATTATGACATGGTCATTCCTTTTCCTGTGAATTCATCCGAAGGATACTTATACTATGTGACATTTATGGATAGCGTCTCCCACAAAACTTGGATTTATTTCTTGAAGAGGAAGGATGACGTATTTAGATGGTTTCTCTCTTTCAAAACATTGGTGGAGAATCATACAAGAAAGAAGATCAAGACATTGATAACCGATAACGAAACCAAATATGAATGTAATGAATTTAATGATGAATTCTTTATAGATGTAGGTATTAATAGGGAGCTCGTCATTCCATAAAATCCAGAACAAAATGGAGTTGCTTTGAGAAAGAATCATACAATTATGGAAGCCACTCGTGACACGATTCATGATCAAGGCCTACCAAATTTTTTATGGGGAGAAGTTTCGAACATTGTTGTGTATGTTTAAAATAGGAATCCTTATCAAAGCTTGGATTTCAAGACACCCAAAGAAATATTTACTAACCCTCGCATTTATCAATGTAAGAGGGACTTGATTTCTAAATTTGAAATGAAGGACCTAGGATTGATGCATTACTTCCTAGGCTTAGGGGTCTGGAAAAATCCAGGTGATATTTTCCTTTCTCAAGTAAAATATATTGTGAATATGTTAGAATTATGTGGCATGGTGGATTGCAATTTTGTGACTATATTAATGGAACTAAATTTCAAGAAGTTATGTGGAAGTGTTGTTGGTCCAGTTTTTGCAAATCCTACTAGATATAGACAACTTGTGGGAGCATTGATGTTCTCGGTGAACACATAACTAGACATATTCTTTGTTGTTAATAGATTGATTCAATTTATGGTTGAGCCTCATCATATACATTGGATTGATACAAAAAACTCTTCTAAGATATCTTCATGGTACTATCAACCATGGACTAAGGTACACTACCAGGGATTTGAGATTACATGGATATAATGATGTCGATTGGGTTGGAAGTCTGATGGATATAAAAGCACATTTGGAGGTTGTTTCTCTTTGGGATCTGATTCCATCTTATGGATGAGTGTTGGCTGGATAAATCGTTCTTGCAGACAAGACTGATCTCCCTAGTATCAAATGATATCTAGAAACAAGCAGCACAAGCAAATCTACTTTTCTCTAAACATGTTTCAATTCATAAATGAAAATTAAGAGGTGTAATAGACCCTACCTTGGTCCAATGCTTGTTTGTGGTAGCTTTGTTCCAAAAGCTTCAAGCAGATCCCTTTTAATAACATGCATACACAAACAAACACACATCAAAGAACACCTGCATAGATAATATAATAAAACATGTTCATTATGAAGATCAAGGAGCTCATAAAATAAACCATTAGAGACAGTTCATTAAGAAAAATAAACTTGATTTATTAACTTTATGAATAAAATAATCTTACAAACTTTGCTTTGATGTTGCACAAGCTCTTTCTAGGGTCCAACAGGAATCTCCTCTACTTTAACAAGCCTCACTCACTTCCCAAACGAAATGAAAGGTATGTGATCTCTCCTCTCACAAGCTCAAAAAGGAAGTCTAATTTCCAGCAGCATTTACCCTGAAGAATCTTCAGCTTTCGACCTCCCCTACAACCAGCCCAATGCCTGAATTTATAATGCAAATGGAGGAAGTTACAAGTCCACCATTGAAGGGATAAGTTCCTCCTTCAATGGGATAAGCACCTCATATCATGGAGTTAGCTCCCTTAGTTATGGAATGGATGAACCAAGGTGTAGCAGACTTTCCAGCATAATATTCCTTCTAGAAGTTTCCAGAAGTGACCCAAGGTGAGTTTTTAAGAGTGAACTCATGCCTTTTTAACTTTTATAGGGGTTCGCACCCATCACTTAATGGACAAAGCGGTCAGATTCGCAGGGGACATGACCATTGGGTGCGGTACCGCAAGCAATGCTAGGAGAAAGTACGAAACCAGGATTTGAGATATTTTTAAGGTCTTTCTCCATTTTCAAGGCTTGACATGAAGATTTGAGGCTTAAGACTTGCAAAGGAGGTATGTACGAGTGGTGATGGACTCACACAAACTGTAGAAAGTCACGGTGACAATATTTTGTGTAACAGATTTCCCCCTAAAGTGCAATGTCTGTAATAGATGAGGATAATTTTTGATCACCTAATAAGAGTGAAGGACTTTATCATTTCAAGGATCTTCCTGTGGATACTCTGGTCAGAACCTGTAAGAAAACATTCAACACAAAATACATATATATGTGAAAATATCATTGCTGAGGTAGGCATTCCCATACTCAGATCAAAACTGACTAAGAACTATCTAAAACTGTTATGATACAAGAATGATTTTGTATTACCTCACAAGTAGAGACATATGGACATAGTATGGGCACAGCCATCTGTCTATGAATAGTCCACTATATAATGATAACAAAATTCCTCACAGCTTGGATGGTGGAAACTAGATCCAGAGTCTTCATTTCTACTTCCCGAACTAGTACAATTCTATCCATGTGAATGAATGTGTCGAAGTCGAACATGGTAGAAACCACTTGATTACCAGTCAATGATGTAAACTATTAACAAGTGTGAGAGGAACCACCAGTAATGTCAATGGCCCTCAAAATATACTCAGTACAATCCATGAAATGTGAATGAATGAGTTGATGTCGAACACGTCACAGAATCCTTTGATCGAAGGTCAATGATGCAACCTGTCGTCAAAGGCGAGAAACCTGCCATTGAGGCATGCAGATTCCAAGGTACTGACGATTTCTAGATCATATTTCTATATAATGAGTCAGAGTTGATAAAAAGCGATCCATCATAGGCAAGCCCATTACACAAAACCATAGATCAAGTCTGAAGAAATATATTTGGCAAGGACTAACTCAGGGATGGTCAATGATGGATGACAGATATTTCGTAGGTGAATGGTTTATTTGCACGAACCTCTTGAACACATAACGACACTGTAGATGGCTTGGTGACAATTGACCCAAAGATAATACCCGGAAACCGGTTGAAGACTTTCAATGTGGCTTGATTAACTATTAGGTAAAGGATTTCCCAACCCAGGGGAATAAAAGTGTTGTGTTCAAGAGTGATGGGAAGTTTTTTCAAACAAAAAGTACAACAAAAAGGTTCATTTTTCTCTCTTTCCCCCACCATTTCTAGCAAGTACCTCTTTATTTTTGACAAGCTTGAGGAGGATAACATTTGCTTTGTTATAAGCTCATCCTTCAGATGAGTCCAACTTAGTTTAGATTCAAACCCTAAGAAGGAGTGGTTCGTTCCTGTTTGAAATTGAACAGGTCCTTTACTGTTAAAACTTAACGAGTCCAGTATAGGAGAAACTCAGTGTTTTTCAATTTTAGGGAGTCAAAAGAAAAACTTAAGAAAACTCCATGGTTGTCCTTTTTCGTAAATTTGTGTCTCCCAAGCCCGAAAAAGTATAAAATAATACTTGAGAGAACCGCTTGACCATTACGATCAAGGAGTACTTTTCATAATTAGTGCCTTCAATTTGAAA
The DNA here is from genome assembly GCA_000404065.3 of Pinus taeda. NCBI lineage: Eukaryota > Viridiplantae > Streptophyta > Pinopsida > Pinales > Pinaceae > Pinus > Pinus taeda. The sequence continues at coordinate 61,993 of APFE030970285.1, forward strand.
AAGTAAAAAAGCGATCGAAAACACGTTGTTTTATTACCAATATCGAACTCGAAACGACAAAAGTCCAGCAAGATTTTCATGTTTATATGGTCAGAAAAGAGTTGTATGTGGACCGCCTTTTTAATTCTGTTTTAACGAGTGTAAAAAGAAAAAATCGACAATCTTTTCATATTTTACGAGTCAGAAAAGACCTTAAAGAGGACTCCTATATGTTTTTTTTGAAAATGACCAATTCTCCCTAAACACCCAATATTCTGCACAAAAACTGTAAACATTACTCATATATGTTTAAAAATTAATAAAAATGTACCAAAAGTGACCTTTTCAAAGTGAAAAATAAATAAATTAAAAATTTATTTATTCAAAAAATCATATAAAAGGGCTTTTACAAGTTCATTTTCACCGTTTGGCTCTGGAGTAAAAAGTAAGAGCTTTTGGTAAGAAAACTTCCTATGAACATTGCGGAAAATCCGACCACTGGAATCGAGAACCATCTTCTCTAGGTAATCCACATTGTCCCTGACTTGCATTTCATCCGTTTCATTTTCATTTTTAGGGCTTTAAAATTCATTTTTTGAGAAAAATTATGGTTAAAAATCGCTCGCGATGGCTGTGCAGGCGTAGCATGCATACCCTGCGAACCTCGACTTTTTCGTATAAACGAAATAGTCGGGGTCCTGCACTTGCCCTTAAGGACGAGTGTGAACCTACACACTGTCCCTAATGCGGTGGGTGCGGACCCCGCAAAACGCGTTTTGAAACCCTATAATTTCTCATTTCTTCCCAAATATTTTGAAATCACAAAATTCTAAACCGCCTATTTTGCAATGCAGATAGACAAGATGCTTATTTCGCACGAAAGAGAACACGAAGATGTGGATCAAGCCGCATTAATCCATCCACCTTCATTACAGGCTTTAAGAGCATGCAGACTACTGAAATTTTGGGCCATACCTAGCATGAGGGCACAAGTAGACTTTCTACAATGGCTAGTAGATAGGTGGAGCACGTAGGACCAGTGTTTCATCATTGGAGGACACCGGCTTGAAATCGAGCCAGAGGACATTTATTTTCTGACTATTTTACCGAAGCGAGGCAAAGGATTATCTCTATTCACATCTAGGCTAGGTGGCTAGTCTGTCACTAGTCTTCGACTAGAGTTTTGCAATGTCCAAACTGCGGACAAACGGATAGATGTGAAGACCATCACCCGTCCTGAACTTAAAGTGATCACATTTACTGTCACCAGACTATGCCGAAGTGCATCATTGCATTTAGCTACCGGTTCCCAGATGCGCATGGCAGTAGACTACTTCCGAGGCACCATCTTCAACTGGTGTGATGCTGTGTTGGCCAATGTGAAAGGCCAACTAACTAGGGCAAAGAATGGACAACTAAAGAACTTTGGATATGGTTACTTAGTTGTGAGCTTTGCCCTAAAGAGGGTATCTATGCTAATTCCATAGCAACTTACCGTTGAGATTGGACTTCCCCGAGATCCTAGGATTATGCGCTGGGTTGCAGTCATGGCCTGCCATCCTGAGGAGGGCACGAGGTTGTTCGATTCTTACCTGAGTATTTTCACTAGTTGGGAAACCAACTTTTCGTGATACAGGATTTTCCATATGCTGGGATGGATTATCGTGGTGATCTAGACATGGATCTTCCACCAGGAGAGCAATGGGATGATACAAGTAAAATTGTTTTCAACATTTTTTAAATTATATATTTTTTTTGTTTTCTAAATCGTCTAAAAACTGATAGTAAAAAGTTTTAAATGCAGATTTGGGTCCACGGCGACCAGCCACTCTCCATCCTTATGATAGAAGATAGCCAGTTGCTGCAGCACTGACCCCACAGGACCAATCAACAGAGACCTTGGCCGAATTGGAGAGTCATCTAGAGCGCTTGACAACAGATATTCCGGAGACCAACATAGATGACATTCCTCTTAGGTTACAACGCTATGTGATTGGGGTCCCAGGACCTTTTAGGAGGTTCCTTTGTAGGGTGGCCCGAGCAGTGGTGTCTTATCGTGATCATCACCAGTGATAGGATGATCACGTTATAGACTCATTTTTGGACTTTTTTTGTGCTATCATTTTTGTTGATCATAAGGTGTTTTTTATCCTATGATCGAAGACGATGTATATTTTGACACACTTCTATGCTATGATATATCGCTATTACTGGTTATCTTGTATAACATGTTTATGGGATGCTTTTAAATTTACTATATTGATTATTGTAAATGTCTATTTAACATTCGAGAAGCAACTGCATGTGCTAATGTATTTAAATATCTTGGAATGTGCTGATATTCGATGTAATCAAATTCTCGTTCCAAGAGATGGACTCTAAAAAATAATCACAATAACGCTGGATTTCTAATGGCATAAACTCTATTAAGCTGTAGTACAACGAGTTTCGAATCTAACCTAACAATCAAACTCTGAATTCCAAATGAAATGGATTCAGATAATAACTCAATCACTGCACTGTATTCTGCAATGTTGTTTGTTGTTTTACCGAGGCTTACCCCATGCATAGATACTAACTCATTAGAGGGTGAATAGATAACCCAAGCTATGGAAGAGATGTTCCGTGTACTATGACAAGTGCCATCAGCAAAACCGATGTATGTTTGGAGAGGCGTCGACATCTGCAATATCAAGAGTAAAATTAAGATAAGTAGGAATAATGGTGAAAAACACTCTCTAAAGTAAAGTACGCATTCCTAATCTAAAAACACACCAAACTTAGAAAGAAACTAGTCTAAAAATATCCACTTAATATTTTAAGCATAATATCGCTTTAGATGAAGCCCATTCCTAGGTTTACCTAAAGAGACACTGTCAAAATATTCCAATTCATAGGCCCCTTTTGCCAGCTTTCGCTTAACAATATACAGATCATGCCACATGGGTACAAATTTTCCAGCCCCTAGCTTATCGTTTGCTTAATCGTAAAGTAAGACTAGGTCTCCTTCCGAAAAATTGCGGGGTGTAACATTCCGATCATACTAAGCTTTAATTCTTTTGGCATGAGTTTTGATAGCTAATGCAGCATCACGTCGATTCTCATCTAATTGAGCTAAGTATAATAAACGTTTTTCCTCTTTGGAAGTGGCTGGTAATAGTTGTACGGCAATTTGTAATGATGGGATTTTGCATTCAATGGGTAGTATTGCCTCTAAACTGTAAACCAGTTGAAAGGGAGTAAAACTTGTTGATGTTTTGACTGAGGTTCGATATGCCCAAAGCGCTGAAAATAACATGTTATGCCAATTCGACCTATGAATCCCAATGATTCGTTGGATCATAGTGACTAGAACTTTGTTGATTGCTTCAACCAGACCATTTGCCTGTGCGTAATATGGAGTGGAACTATCGTGATGCAGGCCAAGCTGATCTGTAAGTTCAGTCATCATGATGTTTCAAAAATGACTCCCATGGTCAGTGATGATTGCTTGAGGAACACCAAACCTAGTAATTATGTGATTGAAAATGAAAATTGCAGTAGTTTTGCCGTCTGTCAAAAATGTAGGCATTGCTTCGGCCCAATTGGTAAAATAATCTACCGCAAGGATGATATACGCATGCCCCCTGGCCGAGTGAGGGTTACATGTAATAAAATCGATACCCCATTTTGTGAATGGACTAACGACAATTATAGGCTGGAGAGGAGCAGATGGAGCACGCATCTTACGATAAAAAATTTGGCAATTGTGGCATTTCCGGACTGTACTGATACAATCTTTGAATAAGGACGGCCAGAAATAGCCAGCGCACAAGATCTTTTGGGTTGTGGCATACCCAGACATATGACCACCACACGCTCCAGAGTGGCAGTCATTAAGAACCTTTTCAGCTTCTTCATGAGTGAGACAACGTCGGAAAACAGAATCCGCCCAACGACGATAAAGAGTATCGCCAATAATAGTGTAAGGTTGGGATTGGAAACGTATTTTCCTACGCTGAGATCATGAAATGTTTGGCCAAAAAGATTGGGTTTGGAGATAAACAATGATATCTCCATACCATGGATCAACAGTGCTGATAAGGAACAAGGATTCATCCGCAATGGGTTCTTTTGCCACATGTTCGGTATCAGCACGAGGGAAGTCACACATTAATTCCGCAAAAACCAAAGACTTCTTTGACTTGGCCTTTTCAAATTCCAAGTCAAATTCCTACAGGATGACAATCCATTTGGAATACTTTCCCCCTAGCAATTGTTCAATCAAAATGTACGCCATAGGGTTACAGTCAGAAAGGACTGTGGTTTTGCATAGTAAAATGTAATGACGAAATCGTTGAATAGCGTGAACTGTTGCCAAGGCCAGTTTCTCCACATGTGAATATTTTAACTCAGTCGCGATTAGAGTCTGACTAAGATAATAGATCACATGTTCACTCTTGAATTCATCCTGTTGAACTAATACCATCCCAATGGTGGAATGGGAAGTGGCGAGGTACAAGAAGTAATCCTGGTTGTAGTTGGGAGGATGCAATAACGGTGCATGGGTCAACGCGTGTTTAAGTGCATCAAAAGATTTGTTAGCTATCTCATCCCAAAATAATGGAGTGTTCTGTTTCAACAACCTGGTGAAAGATTTTGTAATCTTGGCATAGTTAGGAATGAAACGACGTAAAAAATTTTCTTTCCCTTGCAAACTTTGGAGTACGCGAAGAGTCGAAGGAGGTGGTAATTTGACAATGGCTTCGACCTTCGAAGGATCGACGCGAATGTTGGCTTTCAAAACAACAAATCCCAGTAAACGACCCGTTTCTATATAGAAAACACATTTGTGGGGATTTAACCTAATCCAATAATGCCTACATCTCATAAAAATTTCTCGTAAATGAGTGAGATGGTCGGCTCGACGTAAAGAATGAGCAGGTAAATAATCGAGATAAGGTTGCACAATGTGCTTGATGTCATGAAACGCATAAGACATAGACCTTTGAAAAGTTGCGCCAACATTCTTCAATCCAAAAGGTAACTTGCAATAAGCAAAGGTCCCCCATGGACAAATGAATTTCGTTTTTGGTTGATCGGCAGGTAGAATGTTAATTTGATTATAACTGGAAAAGCCATCCATAAAGGAGAAAATTTCACTACTAGCACAATCATCGATAATTTGATTGATATAGGGTGTTGGATGATTGTCCTTGGGACAAGCACGATTAATATCCCTATAGTCAATACATATTCTTATTGTCCCTTGCTTTTTAGTAACCGAAACAATATTCGATACCCAATCTGTTAAAGGAATTGGATAAATGAAACCTTCTTTAAGTAATTTCTCAACTTCTGATTTGATGGCAGCAACTTTTCGTGGGTGTATTTGACGCAAACGTTGCTGGATGGGTTTAGCATCCGGGTAAGTTTTTATCTCATGAACAACAATTGAAGGATCAATTCCTGGCATTTCCTCATAGTACTAGGCAAAAACGTCACGGAATTCTTGAAATAAGGCTTTATATGTTTTGACTTCATTGTCCATACAAGAAGCACCTATGTGAATGTTTTCAACAATCCCAAGTTTGACTGAAATGTCGATAGGAACCGTTCGAGAAATATTTGCTAAATTTTGTTCAGAATCAGGATGTGTCAATGGATTATGCGGTTCTTTGACATATTCAACAGTAAAAATAGATGAAAAATCATTCTCAACATGATCAATCTCAAGTAAAAACAAAGATCGATGATGAATATCTTCCTATGGTAACTCATCAACAGACAAAAGTTCCCGAATTTTCTCATTAGTGTGAACAGTTTCAGAAAAGGTTGTTGAATCTGAGGTTGAGATTGAAAGTGATTCTCCGTGGATCACATTCACTAGATCAAGATTGGTTGAACTTGAGACAGAAAACGATTGTACAGCCTGATAAGCAACTTCAAAGGGACTCAAATGCATGGCATCGCCAAAAGAGTCCACCTCAAAATCATATGGAACGATCCAAGGATCGTCAAGAACAATGGATTTTGATGAAATCATATGAATAGTCGCGAAAGGAGACGGTACGTTGGGAGGAGATGAAAACGTTCCATGTAAACCAAAATCTTTAACTAATCCTACCCCAACATCCTTATAAGGGATAACGGTTTTACCAACATGTTGAATACTCTCAACAGAGGATGGGTCGGATGAAAAGTAAGTTAACTGATCTATTGTAATGATCTTTCCATTATGTGGTAATTTAATAATTCAAAAGACCGATGAAACAATAGCAGTCATCGCCTGAAACTAGCTACGACCCAAAAGAAGGTTGTAATCTAGAGGGGCATCAACCATTTCCACATCTAGATTAACAGTTTTTCCTTCAACCCCTATAGGTAAGTCCTGCAGAATGCCATAAGGATGAAACCCTCATCCATCAAAGGCTTTTAGAATCGTCGGGTATTGATTAAGTGTAGGAGAACCAAGGGCTTTCCAGCACTGTATCAACATAATACACGTTGAAGCTCCCTCATCAATCACAGTCCTAAAGCAAGGTCTGTTTTTAACTAACATTGGAATCTGGAAAGCCATTTGATGAGGTAAATGAGGTGTACTATTTTCCAAATCAAAAGTTATGAGGTTTGAGTCCTAAAGATCAACAGCTCCTATAGCTGACAAAAGTAATTTACGCTGTGTTGGACATGATTGCAGCACCTCCAAAGCCAGCATTGCTGAAGGTGAAACAACTAAATCTTCAACAATGTTATAATTCTGAGCAGCTCTCGCATGTGGATTGAAAGCTGACTTTTGAAGTATACCCTTAGCGGGCGGTTTGGTTACTAAGTCTGGATTAGGTTTCTCAGTCTGTAGCGGATCGGAACCAGACAGATCTGAGGTTGATGGGTTGGAATTAGAAGATTCTGCTTCCTTACCACCAATAGGACTCTTACTTCCATAATCTTGCGATCGTGTCGCAATCCTAACATGGGACATCATCATTTTGGGTTCCTCCGAGGCATTTGAGGAAGAGCCTATCATTTTACTGTCTTGACTCGGAAAAGGATCCTTCAAAACAACAGGTGTTTGAGAACCTTTGACAATTTTCGCAACCTCAGCATGATGTGGACAATCTCTTTAAAATGCTCCTCATCGTAGATGAGACAAGGATAGCGAGGTTTACATTTCTCGTCAGTAGATTCAGGTTTATCTGATTTCTCTTTTGAGTTTTTCTTATTCTTCTTCTTGCATTTCTTCTTATTGCTGGATTTTGATTTGGCCGTAGATGATTCTACGACATGGACATCGGCAAAAATTTCAGCTGAAGACTCTCCCTTCGGGGAATGTCGTAAAATTATAATAGGAGAAGAATTCTTGGAGGATTTCCTCTTACTTTTGGTATTAACAGTACCAATCATAACATCAACGGCATGAGACCCTGTGGGAGGTGCAGTTATTTGATTTTGCTTTGGAAGGTCAGGGATTTTCTCATGTAAAGTACCTGAATGCATATAAACTAAGTCAAGGTACTGAGCTTGAGCAATTACTTGCTCTTCGGTAACTACTCCTGCCTTGGCTACATATTCAGTTATTTTAGGTAATAACGATTTTACAAACCATTCTACCAAAATGTGGTCCGGGATAAAAAATTTCACTAAACGACGTTGACGTCGCCATTCATGAATATGGTCTGAAATATATGTGGACGTCGACTATTTTAATTAAGTTAATAACTCCGTTCCATTTTCATATCGGACTGGCAGCTGAAAATGAGTAAGGAAGGAAGTGGCTAACTGACTAAAATTGTAAAAAGAGCCTCGTGGAAACTCAATGTACCACTTGGTTGCAAGGCCAACCAAAGTGCTTTGAAAAAGACGAAGACAAATTGAATCATCTATAATGGAATTTGATGCACACCAGAGATGGTAAGTCATCACATGATTTGATGGATCTTCTCCTGACTTCCCCTCAAACTTTGGTATATCACTGGGAAACTTATTCGACATTGGCGGCCAAAACAGAAGATAATTAATGGGATCGTTCGTAAGGCGCGACAAGTCAGGCAAATCCAAAGTTGTATAAACGGTAACTGACGGTTCAGATCCCGAAAACTTGGGGTCATAATACCAGCCCCAAGAGGAGGATATCCAAGATAACTTGGAATCGGATTGGAATTTGGGATATTATATCCTCCTAGAAAACCACGATTAACCGGACCATACTAGGGTTGTTGATAAGTGTACCCAGGGTACGGTTGATACTAATAAGCTAGGCTCTGCACAGTGGGACTGAATTGGTACTGTCCCTAGTATGGTTGATAAGTAAATTGAGGTTGACTTGTGACAACCGTACTAGGCCTAGGTTATCCTATAGGCATTGAAGTTGAACTCTAGATTGTAGGTCCGGACTGAGGTAAAGAGGCCTGAGGAGTTGATACAAGAACAGTAGAAACTGGAGCTGCTGATACTCCAGAAATAGGTGGGGTGGATTGAATACAGGCCGCAGTAGTTGCAGCAGACGTTTGAGGCAGAGTTCGAGGTGAACTAGGCCCAGGCTGATGAACTACCCCAGGTGTAGAAGTTTGAGTAGTAGGCTGGACAGGTTGCTGGGGTGAACCAGAAACCAAAGGTTGTCCAGATTGAGATGACAACTGCACACTAGGTTGCGAAGTCTATTGATCCCACACCACATTCATTCCGGGGTATGGACCCATAACAGGTTGAGCATATTGAGGACCAATACCAGGTTGAGTGTAAGGTTGATAATTATACGGTACATTTCTCGTTCCTTGAACAAATGATTGACCTGAAGGTGGTTGGAAACCTTGAGGTTGGTATTGACCTTGAGGTTGGTACTGACCTTGGGGTTGGTACTGACCTTGAGGCACATATTGAAACTGAGGTTGATCTTGAGGTACATATTGATACTGGGGTTGACCTTGAGGTGAATATTGCGTCTCGAGTTGACCTTGAGGAAAATACTGTCCCGTAGGCATGTACTGTCCTTGAGGTTTCCCCCAGGGGGTAATGGACTACCTTGAGGTTGCCCACCAGGTGGTATTTGAGTACCTTGCGGCTGCCCCCCAGGCGGTATTGAACTACCTTGAGGTTGCAGGTTAGGAGTAGTACCAGACATCATAAAAATCTCTTCGACACTTAACGGTTTAGTTCCACTATTACCAGGAGATACTACATATTCGATGGGTTGAGGAGATGCTCCTGAAAACATATCAGATAAAGACTGATACACAGAAGGAACAAAGGGATCACCATGTAAAAATGTTTCTAGCATCTGAGAAAACAAGGATGACTGTCTCGACATATTCAAAGGAGGATAATAACATCTGGGTGTTGAATGGAAAGGAAATTGAGGTGGCGAAGACGCGAGACCTGGATTTTCTAAAAATTTGGTCAACGAAATATACCAAGCATCACCTCTAATGGGACTGTAGAAAATGGATTCACGCTCCCTAAGTTCGATAGCTAGTTGATCTTCGGGGAGGTTTATACCTTCGTCCAGACTTACAAGCTCTTCTATGGAAATGAGTCCAGAAGGAAGATTCTGGGTAATGATACTTTCTACCCTGGGTGAACCAAGACCACTAGAAACAGGAGAAGCAAATGCTGAAGATGGAGTAGCAGCAGGTTCAGTTTCAGGTTCAGAGATTTCAGGTTCTTCGGCTAATGAACTAGTAGGAGTAACACTACCAGTAACTTCGGAAAATGAAATCGGTTTAGAAATATGTTCTGTTGCTTGAACTTGATAATCAGGATGTATGATTAATGAAGATTCTCCGGCCTCCGGTGACCCAACTCTACTTTCACTAGGTGTGACAAGAGCTCACAGCCCTTCAAGTTGACTTGGTGTAAATTCGGGAGGTTGCCCCCAAAGTCGACAGGATTGTCTTGGTAATTCAGCCATGATTAATTATTTAATTACTTCACACGAAAACAAATAAAATATCAAGAAAACCACCTAAAGTCTCTAAAGAACCAAACAATTTGAAGCACATGCCTAATAAATCTAGGAGATCAAACCACACACAAACAACATCTTTCCAGATCGAAAACACTTGTTGGTGATGAAATCCAACATCGTAGAATTCAATACAGAAATGGCGGTTGGAACAGTTACCCCAACAACCTGCTTAATGAAACAGACTAGCACAAGTTTCTCCACTATAACCGTCTCGAGTGAAGATAACCCCCCAGAGAGTCCAAGTGAGTCTAGTTGACGTCTGCTCCAGGTACAGTGGGATCTTCCCTCCATCGTCACCTAGGAAAGAATCCTATAGATTATGGCCACTAAGGTTACCAACGGAAACAAATATGCCTGGGGGAACAATCTACGATCCGATAGGCATGCAAGGGCAGAATAAAAAGCTCAATCCCCTTGAAGGCACCTTGACATAATCCAAGGTTTACCAACAAGTGATCACAGGCTCCTCGACAATGGTCAATCCGAGGTTTACCATTTTTAATACGTGAATATCTTCTATCGTTCCCAATGAGGAAGGATTGATTCCCACACTGGTTCAGATACGATCTTGTGCTTCTCCTTTAAGAGGAGCTTTCCCAAAGCATAGATGTAACAATTGGAATTTCTCCCTACCGCAATATCAACTAATTGTTTGTTTAAACTATCTTGGAGAGTTAATTACTCCCTACTCCAAGATACTAGCCTAAGCTATGTTGGCGAAAAGAGCCCTAGAAAATAAGAAGATTGCTAGATGGATTTTAATTAAGCGTTAATTTTATTGGTTGTTTCTTAAGTCAATGGGTGGGAGATGAAACTTTATGGTGTGAAGACTCGACTCCAAAACACTAAGAAATGTACCTAAGATGATAAACAATTCCTTTTCTTTTCAATGAATTTCTAGCTAAGGAAGAGTTGAAAATGCAATGCTTTGAAAATCAAATCTTTCTCTCAACATACAACTGAAAAGAAAAATTTCTGTCTTTTTCAAAGAACATCAAAAACGAGACTACTAATCACGCTCACGGAAAATCCCTTTTCTTTTCAACAATCACAAACTACAAAAACAAACAATTCTTTCAAGAGAGCTTTTAAGATTTCTAGAAATACTCTAAAAACTATTAAAAACAAAATTTTCAACAAGCTTCTATAATTTCTATGAAATGCTCAAAACTATAATCTAATCTTGAGATCTAAACAAAATGGATTGAAAAGAAACTTGAAATGTTTTTGAGGATGCTTAACTTAGTTTTTCAGCTAACTAAGGATCAATTTGTTCTGATCAAAAAACTAATCAAAAACACCCAATTATGTTTTAATAAAAAAAATGAAATTCGAAACTTTCAATCAAGTTTAATCAAAGTTTTTCAAAAGAGAAAAATGGGATCTAGCTCTCTTCAAGGATAGATTTGATAAATTAGTCAAACTTAGCAAGAAGACCAGAGATACCAGGGTGATCTAAGGCTCTAAGGCTTCTGATCTCTGAGCTATTATGAAGACCAAGCAAAAATCAATCCAACAAGCAAAACTTCTAGAAAATCACTTCAAACGAGAATGCCAATGAAAACTAACTCACAAGGAACTTTTGTCAAGACAAGTACAGATCTAGGCATAAACTAACAGTTATGGACAAAAACTAAACCTAAATGTGCGGAAGGATCTTAGGTTTTTCAAACTTTTGACAGGGTCTGCAGGCTCCCAGTAGAACCAGGTGCGGTACCGCTCTGTGGTCGACTATAACAGTGCGGACAGGTCCGCACTGTACCTAACGTAGAAGGTGCGGTCCTCTTCCAAAAATCTGAAAAATAAAAATCAAACCAGGATCTAACAAGTACCCAATCCCACACACATCAAGGCAAAATCAGAAACCAAAACTCAACCTTCTCAAGTCAAAGCAAAGACAAATTAAAAACCAAAACCAGTCCCCAGCGGAGTCACCAATTTGTTGGCTGGATAAATCGTTCTTATGGACAAGACCGATCTCCCTAGTATCAAATGATATCTAACAACAAGCAACACAAGCAAATTTACTTTTCTCTAAACATGTTTCAATTCATAAATGAAAACTAAGAGGTGTAATAGACCCTACCTCAGTCCAATGCTTGTTTGTGGCATCTTTGTTCCAATAGCTTCAAGCAGTTCCCTTTTATTAACCTACATACACAAACAAACACACATCAAAGAACACCTGCATAGATAATATAATAAAACATGTTCATTATGAAGATCAAGGAGCTCATAAAATAAACCATTAGAGACAGTTCATTGAGAAAAATAAACTTGATTGTATTAACTTTATGAATAAAATAACCTTACAACCTTTGCCTTGATGTTGCACAAGCTCTTTCCAGGGTCCAACATGAATCTCCTCTACTTTGACAAGCCTCACTCACTTCCCAAACGAAATGAAAGATATGTGATTTCTCCTCTCACAAGCTCAAAAAGGAAGTCTAATTTCCAGTAGCATTTACCCTTAATAATCTTTAGCTTTCAACCTCCCCTACAACCAGCCCAATGCCTGACTTTATAGTGCAAATGGAGGAAGTTGCAGGTCCACCATTGAAGGGATAAGTTCCTCCTTCAATGGGATAAGTACCTCATATCATGGAGTTATCTCCCTTAGTTATGGAATGGATGAACCAAGGTGTAGCGGACTTGCCAGCGTAATATTCCTTCTAGAAGCATCCAGAAGTGACCCAAGGTGAGTTTTACAGGGGTTGGCACCCATCACTTAATAGACAGAGCGGTCAGATTCGCAGGGCACATGACCATTGGGTGCAGTACCGCAGGTAATGCTAGGAGAAAGTGCAAAACCAAGATTTGAGATATTTTTAAGGTCTTTCTCCCATTTTCAAGGCTTGACATGAAGAGCTGAGGCTTAAGACTTGCAAAGGAAGTATGTATGAGTGGTGATGGACTCACACAAACTGTAGAAAGTCATGGTGACAATTTTTTGTGTAAAAATGAGTTGAAAACAAAAATCGGTTGCACTAAGCACCACTGAGGTTGAATATATTATAGCTAGTATGGCTTGTTATGAAGACATTTGGTTGAGGAATACCTTCAATGAGATGTTTGAGCATGCATTGGATACCACCATAATTTATTGTGATAATAAAAAAGGGATTCACCTTTTAGATAATCCTGTGTTCCACAACCGATCCAAGCATATTGATATTAGGTACCATTTATCTAAGATATGGTACAATGGGTGTTGAAAATCTTGTAAATTCACAAGTTCATCCAATGTACTAAAGCACAGGACAAGAATCTACTTCTAATTTAAACCAGTGGAATCCAATAGATTGATGAAAACAATATGAACAAGAAGATGATAAATCAATGGAACATAACACAATAAGTATCCAGGGAAAGCCTCAGATGAAAACCCCCACTATTTATATTACATCAAATTAGAAATTTGAGTGAAGATACAAAGCTTGTTCTCACTAGAACAATTCCGCACAAGTATGCTCAACTCTCTCAACTCACAAGCTAGCTAGAGCTAAATCCTTAGCTTATTCAATAGCTCTCCAATCCCCTAATCTCTTGCATAATTCCTAGGATGAATAGCCTGTATTTAAAGGAATTATTGCTTCTAGAACTACACAGTCAAAACATAGTATCAATCTCTGATGCGTGCATGATATTTACAGTTCAATAACTAATACCATTGATAGTACATTGTCCCTACACTCTAGTCTCAACTAGGTCTTTCTCTAAACTGACATGCATGATATTATCATGAGGGAATCTTCAGTTGACTGGAGTAGCAGTAGTGGATGCATTAGTGCACCAACTGACTGTTAGTCCTCTATTAGTTCCATAAACAGTTTGGAACTAAATTAACTGAACTTTAACTCAGTAAACTGAGTGATATAATTTCCAACTCAATTTAAACTCATACTGGACCCCTAAAACCTAGGGAGAACATATACATGACTATAGAAAGACTTCCAACTCAAAATTCCTAAGCTAATTAAGTTAATTAAACTTATTTAACTATTTACAAGTTTCTATGAGAATAGAGTTCAATTTTAATTCTCAGTTTAATTCAAGGACAAATTAAACTCGAATATATTGTTGCCATTTCTCAACTCTCCCTCTCAACAAGAAAGGGATTTTCAGCTAGTCCGATCCTGTCTCTGTGACACTCAGATTTACATCTTGACAATGCCTTTGTAAAAATGTCAGAATCTTGCTCCTTCGTGGGAATGAAATCTAACAACAAAATCCACCTCAATACACAATCTCTTAGATGATGATATTAGATATCAATATGATTGGACTGATCAAGAAAAATTGGATTTTCAGAGAGTTTGATACAACTCTGATTATCGCAGTGAATCATAGTTGGATCCATCTACTAACCAAACAAACCAACTAGGATCTTCCTCATCCGAATGGCCTCACATGCTTCCTGACTTGAAACCATGTACTTTGCCTCTACTGAACTGAGTGCAACTGATGTTTGTTTCCTGTTTTACAAAGAAACTGTCGCTAACCCAATATTGAAAATCCCTCCTGATGTGCTTTTCCTGACGGATGGAATCCCTACCTAATTAGTATCGGTGAAGCCTTGAAGATTTACTCCCTCTATCCATCTGTACCATAATCAGTACTGAGTAATTCCCCTGAGGTGTCTCAACACATGCTTTGTCACCTCCCAATATATATTGGTAGGTATTGGCTTGAGGGAGCCTGACCTAGGGTCAACGTTAATTAGCCAAACAAATCCCTACACTACTAGCCCTTTCAACAATAGCCTGCAGAGCGTGAACCCAAGTCTCACTTGAAGTAGTATGGGGGGGTGTTGGAACCAAGTTTCCACACCCTGAGATGATTGTGATGTTGGTTTATTCCTTCTATTCCTGCTTTTGCGTCGGTCACTTAGATCTAGGGCTTGCCAGACTAGCCCTTTATTCTGCCCTTCAATTTCTCCGTGAAAGGGTATGATTGACCTTCACGCAGCCCTAACCTACGGCTTAGGTACTTTCGCACTGCTATGGCAGTGTACCATGCAGATTCCCCAAATTAGTTTAGGTGTCTTACTTATCTCATTAGACAATCATAGTTAGCACCATGTAAACAAATGTTCTTAATTGCATTCACTATGGGTTTTGCTTGCAGGTACGGAGTTGCATGTATGTTTTCCTCACTAGTTTTGGCATGCATGGAATATGCATGTGGTATATTGGTAATGATCTGTCATTGGCATGGAGGATTTCCTGGATTGACAATGGATTTTCCTAGGCGTGCCATTTCCTAGATAGTCATGGTGTTGTGGGTTTATTTTTTTATTTTTCTGGTTGGTTCTCATGTTTCCTTAACATGGGTTGAGTTACTATTTCCTGGAAGCCCTGGTTGGAAAAATTCTCTAGAAGCCCTGTAATAGCTTGATTTGAGTTACCATCCTGAAATCCGTGGTTGGATAAATGCTTTGGAAGCCTGAAATAAGTTGTGGGTTGAGTTACTAGTCCTGGAAGCCTTGGTTGGAACAAACACTCTGGAGCCCTAGAAGGCTTAGGTAGAGACCAATCTAATGATGGTTTTGTGATGTTTTACCATGAGGTGTAATCATTGTTTGATGGGTTAAGGTCATTGGCCTCTGGAAGCCTTGGATGGTTTTGGATTGATGTGTTTTATGAGATCCCACATTCATGCTTGGAATATGGCACAAGGGTGATTGGCTGAAGAGAGATTTGGCTCAGCTATGCCTAACGTGGTAGTCCCATACAGGGTTGGATTTTGCATCATTAATATGAGGTTATTTATCCTTGTTATCTCATGAGTATTATACTAGTTTATATGTGGATTATATGGCTTTTCTTTCTGTTAGGGTCAATAGGTTTGTATTTGTCGAGTGTCTACAAATTACTTAATGGTTAGTTTGAATAAATTTGAACTTAATGTCATAGATGTTGTCATAAGTTTGAGTGTCACTATCCATAATATTGCCATGGGTGTGGTCATTAAGAGTTTTGGTCAAAAATATGAAGTTGCTTTGAGTTATTGGAAAAATTATCGAAGTTTGAGATAACCAAGTCATGAGTGTAAATAGTGGGTCTGTCATGAGACTTACATGAGACAATTGAAAATATCATTGTTCCAAAACAAGATGGATGTTGAAATTCCACCTTTATTTTCTTCCCCTACTCTATTCTTTTTCCTTGAGCATTATAACCTACATTCTACATTCCCTTTTTCCCATTCCTTATGTTTTAAATCCCCTACCCTACTCCGCTATATATCTAATCATTCTTCACTCCTAAACAAGAAATCATCACAACTCCCTTTTCCATTTTCATATTCAAGAGCTATGATTGCGCGTTTAAAAAAATTACCCATATCATCCTCTCATCACTCCAAATCCTATGATAAATCAAATCTCCCAATGATTATAAACCCCAAGTTATTATGTTTTGCAAAGAATACATTATATGACATTACACGACAAGACAAAGAATAGGGGGTAATTCAAATGGTTATGTCACCTTAATCTTATCCATTGTATATTCACTACATTAATCACTAGATATACCATCCACACAGGCAACCATAGGTCAATCTCCAGTTAGCAGTTGGCAAGAAACCAGGTCACACTCACTGTGGGAATCTGCTGCAAAAATACTTTGTTTTAGGTAACATATTATAGAACAGTTTCCAACCACATGGAGGAGAATTTTGGGAAACTGAAAGAGGATTTTCTCAAGGAAAGACCAAATAATGATAACATCATCTAGTTTTTCAACATATGTAATGGATCAAGAGTTTTGAATGCATCTTCAAAGAACATATTTCACAATTCGTAAATTTCCTGTTTTAAGTCAATGTTTTGCAGAGCATTTTTGAGAAATCAGGGGAAGAATTTGGCGAAACTAAGAGATGCTTATCTTCAAACAAATATAATATATTATAACCTCCTTTATTTTTTACAAAAATATTATTTTTTTGAAGATATATCCAAAATATTGGCCCGTTGTATAGGCACTACGAGGACGCTGCACAACTGCTGCACACGGGTCTTCACAAGTTTTTGGAGGGTGCCAACTATCAAAGATGGAGTGGAATGAGGTGTTACTGAGTTGGGATACGTGTCAAAAAACCATTCATTAGCCAAGAGTTTGATTTTGTGGAGACTTATTCCAACAAGGCATAATACCTAGTTGTTATGCATTGCATGGCTTTATTGTTCTTTCCACTTTTCATTTTATGCAAAAAGTATGGTGGATGTTTCTGAAGACTAGACTTTGGATAACTATCATGACAAGATAGTATGATAAAAATTTGTCAAACTTTTCTTGTTTTTTTTTTTTTCTATTAAAGAAAAAACTTATAAGTATTTTAAATTACCTGTTTTATTTTCAATCCGGTCCATTTCATTGATAAGAGATGCTTTGCATATGGACATAATGTTTAAAATATTGTATGGCTATTTAAGGCCAAAGTTTGGAAATGAGAAGGGGTTGGATGGTATTATGAATTAGCTCTTAGAAGCTTGTGACTGTGATCTAGTTTTCATAAATAAAGGTGTTTATGCTCAGTGTGCGAGTGGATATCTACAAAGCTATTTGTGGTACTGTGTTTCAGATTTGTTCCCTCCTTGTGTTTATTATTTCATTATATTTCACTGAAATATTTTAGTTAGTGGGTATTGATTCAACTATATTAGAATTCAATCTTGCATTGCTCTAATTATGTTATGTCAGATATTTCAGTCGCAAATGGAATATTTTATACCTTTGTTGTTTGTCTTTTCTTCTTATGTGTGAATGAGTATTTTTCATGTTCATCTTCCACTATACGATAATTGGTTTCCTTTATCTAAAGTATATGCTAGAAAAGCTTATGTGTGTGTTATTGGTTGTTAAATGCATAAACATCATTGTCTAACAATATTAGGATCACATATTTTCACTTCTCAACAATATTCATTTACTTTCAACAAATGTGTTCTCAAAGAATCCTTTTAGATCTAGTCTCTGTCTTGTATGTACTTGAAAAGTACCCAATTTATTTTTTTTTAAATGAGAGAGCCTCCTCTGGTTAGAAAATCCCAGTTTCTAACCAAAATCAGTTTGTGGTTACCTCTGTGACCTTTGTCCTTCAGCCTAAAAGAAATCATGGAGTGTTAACATATTGGCACCATTGTCGGGGATTAAATGGTTTCATATTCTCTAGGGAATATTTTCAAAGTTTTAGATTTGGTTGTTGATGGTGGACAACAATTAGACAGAGGAAGGATGAACCATTCACCCAGCAAAATCAAGCAAAATTCAGATTTTCAAGTTCCATTGACGTCTCCACTTTTCCAAAATGAATTTAGCTACGAGGCATGCTCCCATGAATCGAGATCACATTCTAGGATTTCCAAACCACATGACTTGTGTAGATTGGTAGACTTATCTACCAAGATTCAAAGATGAGAACAAAGAGGATGCTGCTCTACATCTGGTTAAATTTCATATGCATGCATGCAAGTTGAAGGTTCAATTTCATGAAGACTGCTTGATGAAAATGTTCAGGGGAAAGTGAGATATTGGTATGAAGGTTTTCCATCTGATAGTATTTATTCTCTTAAATATTTTCATTCAACATTTTTTGAAAAACATAGAGAATCTCATCCTTCTTTGTCTTTGGTTGAGAATTGTTGTGAACACTTTGAGGGTTTAATCCAAAATCTGGAAAATACATATAGTGAGGAAGAATTCATAAATGAGGAGATTTTGGAAGCTTTGAATGAGAAACCTTTCCATTACCAAGAAGAAATGGTGGCTGATATATTGGATGAAAGGGAAACTAAGCAAGATTTAAATGATGACAATCAAGTTCTATTTTCTGAAATTGATGAAAATTTGCAACATGCTTATAAGTCTTTGTATGATCAAAGATATGAAGATAGTCATTCATTTGTTTCTCCAGATTATTCTTTTTTTAGGTTTTTATTTCAAGACTAGGTTTGTGAAGACCAAGATGAGGTTTCTGATGAAATGCATGAACAATGATCTCTAGAAATTCATCACTCATGCGTATATCTATATATGATCCATTTTCTGAAGTGTTATTTCAAGAGAGGATTTGTGTAAATTAGAATTTTGAATTGGCATGTGTGGAAGTTTCAAACAATGTGATAATGGGAAAAAATAATTATCAAAGATTGCAAGAAGATAATGAAGAAAAGAAGGTCGTTCTAAACCTTGTGGATGTGGACACTTTTTTTATTCAAGGCGCGGCTGCCTCATTTGAAGATTTGAAAGAACAGACAAGCCCTATCTCTCATCCATATGATAGGAAAGAACAAATTGTTGCATTGTAATTTGAGAAGGATCAACCAAATCAAGGACTTCATGATCTCCAAGACCCTTTTGCAAATCTATTGCAGTCATCAAGGAAGATGGATTTTTTTGTATTTATGGATTATGGTTATCAGTCTCAGTTACAATTTGAGTTGCCATTTTTTGAATTTTTCTTTATGCCTAGTGGAGCTGAATACAAGCATCAGTCAAGTAGCCTTCTACTTGACTGGCTACATTGGAAATAGGTTATTATCTAGTGTACATACTTCCAACATATGCAATATTCCACTGTAGATACCATGTTATTTTCAATATTGCAAGTGTGGGTGGTTGGCACTAAGATTTGAAGCTCGAGGTGAAGGCTATAAGGTCTCAATGGTCTGCTGCCATAAGTTTAGTCAGTCAATAGTTAAATTCTTAGTCTTGTCTGTCATATTTTCACTTTTGAGTATTTGACTCCATTTTCCTAATGGATAGGCTACTAGTTTGCATTGTCGTTCTTGGGATCTCACAGGGAGGTTGTCATCCCTAATGGAGCCAATGTTAGGGTCAGTAGGTTTGTATTTGTCATGTGTCTACAAATTACTTAATGGTTAGTTTGAATAAAGTCGAACTTAATTTAATAGATGTTGTCATAAGTTCAAGTATCACTATCCAGAATATCACCATGGGTGTGATCATCAAGAGGTTTGGTAAAAAAAATGAATTTGTTTTGAGTTATCGGAAAAATTGTCAAAGTTTGAGATAACCAAGTTATGAGTGTAAATAGTGGGTCTTTCATGAGACTTACATGAGATAGTTGAAGATTCACTGTTCAAAAACAAGATGGATGTTGAAATTATACCTTTCTTTTCTTCCCCTACTCTATTATTTTTCCTTGAGCATTATAACCTATATTCTACATTCCCCTTTTCCAATTCCCTATGTTTTAAATCCCCTCCCCTATATATCTAATCATTCTTCACTCCTAAACAAGAAATCATCACAACTCCCTTTTCCATTTTCATATTCAAGAGCTATGGTTGCGCATTTAAAATGGAATTACCCATAGCATCCTCTCATAAATCCAAATCATATGACAAATAAAATCTCTTAATGATTATACAACCCAAGTTATTATGTTTTGCAAAAGAAGGCGGTGTATGGCATCACAAAATAAGACAAAGAACAGGGGGTAATTCAAATGGTTATGCTGCATTGATCTTATGCATTGTACATTCACTATGTTAATCACCAAACATACCATCCACAAAGGCAACCATAGGTTGATCTCTAGTTAGCAGTTGGTAAGAAACCAATTCACACTCACTGTGGGAATTTGTTGCACAAATACTCTGTTTTAGCCACCATTTTGTAGAATGGTTTTCGACTACATGGAGGAGAATTTCGGGAAATTGGAAGAATTTTTTCTCAAGGACAAGCCAAATAATAATAACCTATTCTATTTTTTGCACAGGTGTAAAGATCGAGTGTTTCAAATGCATCTTCAAAGCTCATTTTTCACAGTTCGTAAATTTCCTGTTTTAAGTCATTGTTTTGCAGAGAATTTTCAGGGAAGCTAGAGAAGGATTTGGAGAAACTAAGAGAGGTTTATCTTCAAAAAAATATCATCTACAATAACCTTCTTCATTTTTACGCAGGTATTATTGTTTGGGATATATACATAAAATAATGCCCACTATACAGGCGTTGCGCAACTACTGCACACATCTCTTCATGAGTTTTTGGAGGGTGCCAACTGTCAAAGACTGAGTGGAATGAGGTTTTGATGAGTTGGGATATCGGTCAAAAAACCATTCATCATCCAGGTCTTTGATTTTGTGGAGACTTATGCCAACTAGGCATCATACCTAGTTGTTATGCAGTGTAAGGCTTTATTGTTGTTTCCTCTTTTCATTTTATATAAAAGGTATGGTCGATGTTTCTGAAAACTATACTTTGGATAGCTATCATGACAAGATAATATGATATAAATTTTTCAAGGTTTTTTTTTCCTATTAAAGAAGAAAAACTAATAAGTATGTTAAATTTCCTATTTTGTTTTCAATTTGATCCATTTTATAGATAAGAGATGCTTTGCATCTGGACATAATGTTTAAAATATTGTATTGGATGCTTAATGCCAAAGTTTGGAAATGAGAAGGGGTTGGATAGCATTATGAATTAGCTCTCAGAAGCTTGTGACTATGATCTAGTTTTTATAAATAAAGGTGTTTAAGCTCAGTGTGCCAGTGGACATTCACAAAGCTACTTGTGGTATTGTTGATCCAAAATTAAATAGGAATGCAACAACTTACAAAGATAATCATAAACATAGATATGAAACAAAAAAACACTCCATTTCAGTAATAGAAAAATACTGAACTATCCTTACAAACATAATGGAAATAATATAGCTTGGGTGATGGTAGCTTATCTTTAAGAAGAGATATGGCGACTACATGCCTCTAAACTATGTTATAATGAGGCTCAAGGGCCTATTTATTATTGGAAAACATGAGAAAACCTTAAACAACAAAAACCATAACCCCAAGAGATGTAACACAAAGAGTTTGTGGGCCTCGTTGGGTAGCCAACTTCCCAGGGTCCTAACTTAGTCATATTATCTTTGTTTGACACGTACGATACCTTGTTGGAAAGGTCCTGTCAAGTTCTACAAGTTTTATTGCAAGCACGTTCCCATGACTACAGGCCTACCACAAACCCAAAAAAAACATTATTTAGGGGGTCAAAACTGCTCAAGAAGTTGAGGACCCGAAAAAACTGCTAAAAATAGTAAATGTTGAAATGAACAAGGAAACAGATGAAACTGATTGGGGGGTCTAGGTCGAATAGGAAGTTTACCACCGATATCCACTTGGATCATTACTCCCCCCTTAGGAATTGATGGCCCCCATTATGTGTACAACCTCCATGAGGTGAGGAATTGTTTGTTGAACTTAGTCCTTGGTGAACCACTTGCCCTAGTAAAGGAGTTGGTCTGCTTTGACAACTCAATATAACTATATCCTCTGTTGGTGAGTGCTCTTGATCTATGTGTCCATGATCTGATCAGTTGTATCCCATTCCATGTAGTCCAGGTTGAGCTCTATTGGTGTGAGTTGTTATGCAATGTTAGATGTATCCAACAATGGTGGAAAGTATGGCTGAAGGTGATCTACATTGAACACTGGGTGCAGACCAAGGAATGGTGGGATGTTGAACTCAAAGGAATTGTCATCGACATCCTTGGTGATGGTGTATGGACCATATCAGAGCTGGAGAAGCTTGCGATGGGGTCGAACAAGACGCTCCTTCTGCAAATATAGCCAAACTTTGTCACCCACATGGAACTTGTGCGACACTCAATGTTGCTCATGGCATTGCTTGTACTTAGCATTAGCTCTGTCCAATATATCATGGACATGTTGGAGGATGTGTTGAATTTTCTTAATGAATTTGTTGGCCCTTTCAGCTTTGAACTGAACGTGAACCGAATCTACCTGAGTGGCTGCAAATGGTATGGCCACGTCAATGGGGCATAGTGGCTGAAATCCCAGCCCTACTTGAAACAGGATGTGGCTTGTTGGGATGTGGAGAGATCTGTGGTAGTTGTGTTGGGCATAGGGGATACTTTCATCCCACATGGGTGGATGCTTCGAGTTGTACATGTGCAGAATTTGTACGATCATCTTGTTGACAACCTCTATTCGGCCATTAGTTTGGGGATGGAAATCCATGGACTTAGTAAGTTTTGTATCCAACATCGACCAGAGACTTGACCAAAATGCACTCAGCAATCTGCTATCCCAATCTAAGACAATGGACTATGGGATCCCAAAGTGTACCCACACTCACTCAAAGAAGAGCTTAGTAGTGGCCTCTACTGTGATACTCTTCTTTTGGGCCGCCATGATGGCCATATTAGAGAATCTGTCGATGACCATGAAAACATAATCTTTGTCATGATTAGTAGATGGAAGGCCCGACATGTAATCCAAGGAAATAGATTCCCAAGGCTGGCTATGAGTAGGTAGAGGAATATACAAGCCTTGCTTCTTGATGGTTAGTTTGGCAATGTTGTAAGCGGTGTAGGATCTAATGTACTTCCCAACATCCTGACAAAGTTTTGGATAATAAAAATACTTCTGCAATACCGCCACTATTTTCTCTACTCCAAAATGTCCAATTACCCGACTATAGTGCACCTCCCAAATCATCTTGGCAAGCTCACTTGAAGGAACATAGATTTGTCCTAGGTGGCATAACAGTGCATCGTGAAGGTGAAAATTTGGAACTTGCTTCCCTTCTAGGAGTGTCTGGTATATGCTGTTGAATTCTGGATCGGTCTTGTAAAGATGCGGCCACCTCGATTTCTTGTCTCCATAAGAGTCGAACACAGTGATCAGTGCCATGACCAATGGTCGGCTGAGGCAATCAATGATGTTATTGGTGTTGCCCTTCTTATACTTAATGTCCAAATGGAACTGTTGCAAATAGGTGGACCATTTCTAATGGTAGTTGTTTTACAACTTCCCTTGTGTCTGTATGAACTATAAAGGTTGATGGTTTATGTGGATGACCATTTCCTTCCCCAAAATGTAGTGCTTCCATTGACGACATGCCTACAAAATGGAATACATTTCTTTATGATAAATGAGGTACTTTTGGACTATGTCTAAAAGTGTCTCACTATGGTAAGCCACTAGATGCCCATGTTATATAAGAACCACACCAATAGCATAGTCAGAGGTACCCGTCTCAATCACAAATGGTTCTTATAGGTCTGGTAATGTGAGAAATGATGCAGAACAAAGGTGATTCTTCAACTCGGAGAATGATTTTTGTTGGGTTTCCAACCAAAAGACCTTTTCTTTCGCTCATGCTTGGTGACTTGACTTAAAGGCCAAGTGATATGAGAGAACCCCAAGATGAACCTACAGTAGAAATTAGAAAGACCCAAAAAGATGCAGAGATCTGTTAGAGTGGTTGGGGTTGTCTAATCCCGAATGACTTGTATCTTGGATGGGTCCACATGTACACCCTTCTCATCAATGATGTATCCCAGTTATTAAACCTAGGTTAGGGGAAAGGTGCATTTCTCGAAGTTAGCACACAACTTGTGTTGTCATAGGGTTTGAAGGACCTGTTGAATATGGTGGAGGTGCTCTTCCCAACTTTGGCTGAAGATCAAGATGTCATCTAAATACACCACCACGAATGCATTGGTGAAGGGTCGCAATATGTCCTCCATCAGTCTCATGAAGGTTTCAGGGGCATTCTTCAATCCGAACAACGTGACCAACCATTTGAAAAGGCCCTCCTTGGATTTGAAGGCAGTCTTCCTCACATCAAAGGATTCGGTAGGCACCTGCTAATAACCTGACTTCAAGTCAATCCTGCTAAAATATTTGGCCCCTTTGAGCTGATCCAAAATTTCATCAATCTGTGGGATTGGATACCTATTCTTGGCAACGATATTGTTCAACTCCCGATAGTGAATACAAATCCTATAGGTCCCAACCATTTTTGGTACCAATACAATCAGGCTCCCACAAGGTGATGAGCTTGGCCTCATGTGCCCTTTCTAGAATAGTTCCTGAATCTACCTCTTGATCTCATCATTCTCTAGAATAGAGCATCAATATATCATTCCATTGGGTAGTGGTGCGCCTGGGGTCAGATCGATGGAGTGCTTGACCCGACAGTGCAGAGGTACCCCTATGGGTGAGGCAAAAATATCCCTGTACTGCTCCATGACCTTGTCCATCTATTGTTGCTGTGCAGAGGAGCCCTACCTGAAAGTCATGGCCACAAACTTCTTCTTGCCCTGGGGGTGAATCATAAGGAAAACAAATTTCCTATTTTGAGAAATGGTGTTACTGCATTGCTTTGCAATGATCAAAGAGATGGCGGTAGGTGGGGATACCTCTGATATCCTGTACAAGTTATTAGCCGAAGTAATAATCATAGTGTGAAGTCTAGATTCATATACAACATGTTACTTACACAAGTATGAATTTCCTAATAATACATCACAAACTTCAAGAGGAGAAACATCACACAATACCTCATCCATGAAGGGCTTGATGTTGTAGGGAAGGCGACACTGATGATTGACGTGAAGATCTCGTCCTTGGTGAAGCCACCTGATGGTGTATGACTGTGGATGTGTTGTAGTCTTTAGGCCCAGCCACTTCATGACCTCTGTTGAAATGATGTTCTTTTGGCTCTCGTTGTTGACAATGAACTGTAGCAAAGAACCCTTCACCCACATCTGTGAGTGGAAGAGGTGTTCCCTCTCCTCTAGATATTCAAGCTCAATCTTTTGGATCTTGGTGGTGGCCATAGTGGCACTAGGCTCCACATCAATTATCTGCTTCCCTTTGTCAGTTCCCTTATCAGGTTCTGGTTCAAAGTCCGAACCTACGTCTAATTCAGAAGCCTTCAACTCAGCAACTAGTGATTGCTTGGCCCGACACTCACTTGTATTGTGAGTGGAGCTCTTATGGAACTCACCCATTTTCCCGTGTCCTTCTTCATCTTCATGGTATTGTTCTTTGCATGTGGCTTTGGCAGGCTGTCCTAGGTAGCCCCGCCTTGGCTTGGTCCTTTATTTTATGGTTTGGGGGCGCATTTTCCTTACTTTGGATTTGTATATCCAAAGTACCACTTCTTCTGTTTAAACTTCTTCCCAGTCTTGACAGCATATCGATACGTCGTGCCAAGTGAGGAAATGTCCAGGAAATCCATCTCGTCCTGGATGTACTTGTGTAGATAGTCATGGAACTTGAGCACCAAATGTTGCTCAGTATCCTAGATACCCAACTTCGTGCGAAGGGTATGAAAAATATTTTTGAACTCTGGCACATCTTGGTCCCTTCCCTGCTGAAGTGTGGTCCACTTTATGTATTTGTCTTAATAGCTCTCAAAAAGGTAATATTGTTCCTTGACGGCATCTTAGAAAGAATTCCAAGTGTGTGCAACCAAAAACAACGAGGGTTCACTCGCATCCTTTTGTTCACAGTTTGTTTCCCACTAGTTGTTAACATCTTGGGCGGCTTTGAGAAGTGCAAAAGTAATATTTTCCCGATTGACAAATTCATGAACTAAAAAATATCCTTCCAATAGATTTAACCATTTATCTACTATGTTTGAATCTATCAGGCTTCGAATATGGGAATATCAAAGTTAACTTATACTTTAAAGTGAGTGGTGCCTCCAGAGTGGTTGTTGGATGAATATGTATCATCTGTGGGTAGCCATCGAAGGATCTAGGTAAAGTTATCCATCATCGCGTCCCTCTGTCGCTCGAGGGCTTCCTCAAGCAACATTTTGGAAGGATCTCTTGCCCCTTGTCTTTCTTTTCTTCTACCATGGGAGGTCATCGGGTTTTGCAAGACTGATCTTGTAATGGTTCAATTAGATCAAGCCCTAACTCCTTATACCCTGACCTCATTGGGTACATGCAAAGAAAAATAGACAAAAAGCATACCGCTCTGATACCACTAATCCAAACTTAAAGAAGAATGCATCAACTTACAGATATAATCATAAACACAGAGATGCAGTAGAAAATCACTTCATTTCATTAATAAAAAAATATTGAAATAGGCTTACAAACAGAATGGAAATAAGATAACTCGAGTAATGATAGCTTATCTCTGAGAAGAGATGTGGTAGCTACATGTCTCTGAACTGTGCTACAATGAGGCTCAAGGGCCTATTTATTATTGGAAAACATGAGAAAACCATAAACAACTAAAACCCTAAGCCAAGAGATATAACACCAAGAGTTTGTGAGCCCCATTGGGGTTAGTTGGGCAGCCAACTTCTTGGGGTCGTGACTTGGTCAAATTATCTTCGTTTGGCATGTATAATACCTTGTTTGAAAGGTCTCACTGAATACTATAGGATTCATTGTAGGCCCTTGCCTATGGCTCTGGGTTCACCGCAAACCCCAAAAAATGTTGTTTAGGGGATCAAAACTGCTCTGGAAGTCTAGGAATGGAAAAAATGCTAAAAATAGTAAATGCTCAAATGAAAAAGGAAACAAATGAAACTGATTGGGGGGTCTTGGTGGAATAGGTGGGTGGCCACCAATATCCACCTGGATCAATTGTGTTTCAAATTTGTTCCCTCCTTGTGTTTATTAATTCATTATATTTCTATACAATATTTTAGTTCATGGGTGTTGATTCAACTATATTATAAATCAATCTTGCATTGCTCTAATTATGATGTGTCAAATATTTTAGTTGCAAATGGAATATTTTATACCTTTGTTGGTTGTGTTTTCGTCTTCTATGTGAATGAGTATTTTTCATGTTCATCTTCCACTATACAATAATTGGTTTCCTTTATCTGAAGTATATGCTAGACAAGCCTATGTGTGTGTTATTGGTTGTTAAATGCATAAACATCATTGGCAAGCAATATTAGGATCACAATTTTTCACTTCTCAGTAATCTTCTTTTACTTTCAACAACCATTTTCTCAAAGAATCCTTTCAGATCTGGTCTCTGTCTTGTATGTACTTGCAAAGTACCCAATTTTACATTTTTTTGAATGAGGGAGCCCCCTCTGGTTAGAAAAGACCAGTTTCTAACCAAAAGTAGTCTATGGTTACCTCTGTGACCCTTTTCCTTTAGCCTAAAAGGAATCATGGAGTGCTAACAATTTCCTTGGTAATTTTGTTGTTATTATGGTGGTTATGAATATGTGTTATGACAACGCCTATGTATGGCTCTCATCATGTTTCTAATTTTTGAATGAACAATTTTTCAATGGCCTAATGGATGAAATTGCAACTAATGTGATAATGAAACAAGGCTTCATGGCGAATCTCAAATAAGTATGAGGCCCCTATGCTTAGATATGTTGTTTACAACTATATATTGCATTGATGCCAAGTGTTTGACAAAATTTTAGTCCTAGTTGGGGATGGTCAAGCCTAGTCCTGGAGTTAGTTTTTGGTTTATTAGTCTTGTCATCATGCGTTTAATGGATTCCAGAAGTTACAACAAGTTTTGGCAAGTGGCCAAAATTCTAGGCTTGACAAGTGCCTTAAATTCCCTGGACTTTGGCATAGGTCTGCTAGAAATAGTCCCTAGACACAGACATGCAGGCTTGTGGGAGCATCTAGAGCTCCCTAGACACTGGCATGCCCATAACATGGGAGCGTCCAAAGGTTTAATAGCTTAAAGACTTAGTGGGACCTAGGGGCTGGTTAGCAAAAATGTTTGGATGTTTCCTAGGGGCCCTATTACTAATGTTGAAGGTATGTGTGATGTGTTTCCATCGGTTCCACTTCCTTAACATGACTTAGGAGGTCAAATCATATCATAGTAACTTATCGTCACATGTTTAGCTTGGTTAGCCGGTTACTTGGTTAGATGTGGGAGGAGTGATCCAAGTGGATATTGGTGGCCACCTGCCAAGTCCACCTGGACCCCCATCATTGTCTTTCTCAGCATTTTCAGTTTCCTTAATTGTAGCACAACTTACTATTTTTAACAGTTTTTCGGGTCCTGAACTTCCGGAGCCGTTTTGAGGCCCTAAACGACGTTTTTTGGGGAATTCAGGGGCAACATGGGTCCATGCAATGGACCGATGTTGCCTATTCCAACAATGATAGTGCTCGAATAGATCTTTCTAATGAGCTATTGTATGCGTCAAACGGAGATCATATGCTAAAGTTACGACCCCGGGAAGTTGATGTACCAACTTACCCCCAAACGGGGCCCACCGTTTGGCGTTTCATCTCCTAGGGTTAGGTTTTGGAATGTTAAGGGTTTTTCATTGTTTCTCAACAATAAATAGGCCTTCGAGCCTCATTGTAACACAGTTCAGAGGCATGTAACCATCACATCTCTTCGCAGAGATAAGCTACCATCGCCCTAGCTAGTTTATTTCCATTTCTGATTGTAAACATGTTTCAGTATTTTCCATTAATGAAATGAAGTATTATTTCCGCTGCACTTTGTGTATATGGTTATCTCTGTAATTTGTTGTGTTCTTGTTTAAATTCGGATCAGTGGTACAGAGTGGTCTGCTTTTTCACCATTTTTCTTTGCATGTCCCTAACAAGGTCGGAATATAAGGAGTTAGGGCTTGAAGTGGTTGAACCTTTGCAAGACCAGCCTCGCAAATCCCGACGGCCTCCCATGGTGGACGAGAAGAAAGACGACGGGGTAGGAGATCCCATCAAAATCTTGCTCGAAGAAGCCCTCGAGCGACAATGGAACGCGATGATGGATAGCTTTGCCCAGATCCTTCAGCGGCTACCTAGAAGCAACGCATCGGCTTCCAGCAGCTACTCTGGAATTGCCACACCCTTTAAGGTACAAGTTCATTTTGAAATCCCCATATTCGAGGGTCAGATAGACGCAGATGCCGTAGATAAATGGTTAAATCTGCTAGAGGGTTATTTTTCTGTTCATGAATTTTCGAG
>APFE030970285.1:92998-142206 GCA_000404065.3 Pinus taeda
AGATCTTTCTAATGAGCTATTGTACGCGTCAAACGGAAATCATATGCTAAAGTTACGACCCTGGGAAGTTGATGTACCAACTTACCCCCAAACGGGGCCCACAGTTTGGCGTTTCATCTCCTAGGGTTAGGTTTTGGAATGTTAAGGGTTTTTCATTGTTCTCAACAATAAATAGGCCTTCGAGCCTCATTGTAACACAGTTCAGAGGCATGTAGCCATCACATCTCTTCTCAGAGATAAGCTACCATCGCCCTAGCTAGTTTGTTTCCATTTCTGATTGTAAGCATGTTTCAGTATTTTCCATTAATCAAATGAAGTATTATTTCCGCTGCATCTTTGTGTATATGGTTATCTCTGTAATTTGTTGCGTTCCTGTTTAAATCCGGATCAAGGAGGGTGTTACAAAATATTACCATATCAATGCATATTATTAATATAAGTACCATGGTACTTTCAAGATTAAAATAAGCACTAGGACCTATATATCTACACACACACACACACACACACTTTGGTGTGTATTATATATATTTTGAAGCTTGTGTGCATATGGTAGCATACTAATGTGCATTATTTTTAATTTTAGTGTATTGGCGCATATTATCAATACAAGCATATTGATAAAAAAATCACCATATAGAACCTTAAGTTGCCTAGACTTTTTAGTCACGGTGATAATTTGTTAAAACCTATGCTACCAATAGTGAAGATTTATCAAATGCTTTTTTGATAATTTTTCTCAATCTTGATAAATTTGCTTGCGATACTTTGCTTGTAGTGGTTCTTCAAATTGTGATCTAGTGGCAACTTGGAGCAATTGTTGTGATTATGAACTAGGTTTAAATCTTGGCAAGAAAACTTATTTTTGTGAGGTTTAAGAGATGTGGATATTGATTACACAGAGTATTTTCTATGTAAGCTTTGAGATGATTAGTATATCACACTAACAAGGTACCAACAACAACATTTCTACAATTAAGTATATGTAGATGGGTAAACTTTTTTCTAGGTGTAGTATCAATAAATTGACAACTTGGGCTTATTCCAAGTTTAAAAGATAAAACCATCATATCGAATATAATAATTCATGACAACTTACTCACTATTAGAATTTAACACCCTTTTATCACTATTCAAATCCCTTTGAATCAATAATTTGTAAGTGAGTTCATCAATATAACTATGTAAAAATATTATAACCAACACTCCATCGAAAAGATACATATCATTAGTAAACTCAAAAACCAATCTAATCATCATAACGTTGTATACATCATAAGTGACTTTTTTTTATACATAAAACTGCATTCATACATATCTAAATAACATATAGCAATATATGTCTTTAGCAATATATGTAAGTAAAGACATAATCTCACATCATGTAATATGTTTAAGTATAACATTATTTGTGCATACTAATCATCTCCATATAATTTCTCCATATAATTGAGAACAAATATCATTATATTATAACATCACAATTGGAAGAAATGTCATAATGAACAACATCAAATCATCATAAATTTAAGTAGTTATATATATTTGATCTAAATCATTTCATTCTTACAAATGAGTTTGATAATTTTCCCAACATGAAAATCAACATCAACCAAAATAAAAAAAAGATTTTTTTTTTGGAGTTTCTCAGGATTTATGGTTAAAATCTGGAGAAAAGAAATCTAAAATTGTGTTGTGTAAATTAAATTTTGAAAAAAATTATTGTGAAATCTAGAATTGTGTTGTGTAAATTAAATTTGGAAAAAAATTATTATGAAATCTTCAATTGTGTTATGTAAATTAAATTTTTTCACCACATATATCAGCTATATCAGCTACTTGAACAATCCTTTGAAAAGAGTTCACACATCAAACTATCAGCAGCTTAAATAATCCCTTGAAAAAAACTCACTCATCAAACCATCAGCAGCTTAAACACTCCCTTTAAAAAAAAATCACACTTACGATTTCAATAAATCCATCATTAAAATAATATTCCCTAAACCGAATAAGGTCCACATTGCTAAATATTATGCGGTGAGAAAGGATACCAAATATCAACTCGAATCTACCTGTGATATCCATAAAATATCAAATTGGTGATACCAACCTGAGTTGTGTTAGCGATGTAGAAAAATCCGGGAGAAAATGCAAAGGCGTAGTGATTTCTTGTAAGGAGATTGCACCAGCAATGGCAGCGGTTCAAGCTTTAAGGGAACATACGAAGAAGATGGTCGTATCATACGAACCCGTATTTCATGATGCCAAAGCCATTCTCACCACAACTAAGTTCGAGAATAATGCTCTGGAAAACCGCCAGGTGAGATCACTGTCTGAGCAGGGACGACTGCAAGATGCTCTTATTAGTTTACAGGACATGAACTGTGGAGGCACTTCAGCAGATCCTGATACCTACGCTTCTCTCTTGTATGCCTGTATTAACAAGAAAGCTTTGCCACAAGGCAAATTGCTCCATGCCCACATTATTCAAATTGGATTCAAGGGCTCTGACAGCTCCATATGCAATAAGCTCCTCACTATGTATGCAAAGTCTGGGAGTCTCGAGGATGCTCACAGGGTTTTCGACGAAATGCCTGAACAAAATGCTGTATCGTGGACTGTTATGATTGCAGCCTATACCAGGAGGGGATTTGGTAAAATGGCCTTGGCACTATTTGAACAAATGGTCAAAGCAGGCCTGCAACCCAATCAGTACACATTTGCAAGTGTTCTCCCCGCTTGCGCAGATCTTGCAGCAATGGAAAGTGGCAAGGAGGTTCACGAAGAAATAACTAGGCGAGGGTTTCAGTCCAATGTCTTCGTGGGTAGTGCCCTCGTAGACATGTATGTGAAATGTGGAAGTCTGAAGGACGCACGCCAAGTGTTTGATAAAATGCCTGAACGAAACGTGGTGTCATGGACTGCAATGGTTGCAGGATATGCACACAGTGGGGATGTTTACAGGGCTTCGGAGCTCTTTCAGAGAATGCCCGAAAGAAACGTTGTTTCATGGAATGCGATGATGGTGGGTTATTTGCAGAATGGGCGTGTCCACGAGGCTATGGAGCTTTTTTTGCAAATGCCGGATAGCGATGTGGTTTCATGGACTGCGATGATTGCAGGATGTGCACAGAATGGGCATGGTGAAGAGGCCTTGACATTGTTTTCCCAAATGCGTCAAATGGGCGTCAAACCTAACCAGTTCACCTTTGCTAGTGTTCTCCCCGCTTGTGCTAGCTTGGCATCCCTGGAATATGGGAGTAAAGTCCATGAAGAAGTAATTAGGCATGGATTTGAATCTAATGTCTTCGTAGCTAGTGCCCTTGTAGACATGTATATTAAATGTGGCCGTATAGAGAATGCATGTGAAGTTTTAGATAAAATGCCTGAACGAAATGTGGTTGCATGGACTGCAATGATTTCGGGATATGCACAGAAAGGGCTTATGGATAAGGCCCTGAAACTCTTTCTGGAAATGCCCGAACGAAATGTGGTCACTTGGAATGCAATGGTTGCAGGATATGCACAGAATGGGCTTGTTCATGAGGCCTTGAAATTCTTTGAGAACATGCCTGAACGGGATTTGTGTTCCTGGACAGCAATGATTCAAGGATACATGCAGAATGGACATACGGATAATGCTCTTGAGCTCTTTTGGAAAATGCCCAAACAAGACGTTGTCTCCTGGACAGCCATGATTAGTGGCTATGCGCAAAATGGGCTGATTGAAGAAGCATTAGAATTCTTCCACAAAATGCCTGAACGAGATGTAGCGTCATGGAATGCAATGATTGCGGGATATATTCAAAATTGTCATGTTGATGAGGCCCTGAAACTCTTTCTGAAAATGCCCAATCATGATGTTGTTTCATGGACTGCGATGGTAGCAGGTTTTGCACAGAATGGGTATTATGAAGAATCTCTTAAACTTTTTAGACATCTGCAAATCATAGGCTTGAATCCAAATGCAAGCACCTTTGCCAGCATTCTCCCAGCATGTGCCAACTTATTTGCTATGGCGCATGGGAAACAGGTCCATGAAGACATTGTTAGGAACGGGTTTCATTCTGATATTGTTGTTGGGAATGCTCTTGTAGATATGTATGCTAAATGTGGGTGCATAAACGATGCACAGAAAATATTCAATACAATGCCTACAAAAAATGTGGTTTCATGGAATACAATGATTGTAGGGTATGCCATACATGGACAGAGCAAGCAAGCCCTTCAGCTTTTTGAACGAATGCAACATGCCGGTACAAATCCAGATCGTGTCACTTTTATTGGTATTCTGTCTGCATGCTGCCATGCAGGCCTAGTGGAGGATGGTTCGCGATACTTCGACTCCATGAGTAAATACTATCATATAACACCTACAATGGAACACTTTTCTTGTATGGTTGACCTTCTTGGCCGTGCTGGCTATCTTGACGAGGCAGAAGCTTTTATCAACAAAATACCCATAGAGCCTGATGCTAATGTCTGGGGATCTCTGCTTGGTGCCTGTAAGATCTATAACAATATAGAACTAGGTGAACGTGCGGCATTACACATTCTTGAGTTGAATCCTAAAAATACTGCACCTTATGTGTTATTGTCAAATATCTACGCAGCAACCAGTAAGTGGGATGAAATTCCAAGATTGCGAAAGATGATGATAGACAATGGGGTAGAAAAGAAGCCAGGATGCAGCTGGATTGAAGTCAACAAACATGTTCATGTTTTTCTTGTAGGAAACTGATCACATTCACAAGCGCATATAGTTGATGCAAAGTTGGATTGATTGTTTGGATTGGTGAAGTTGGCTGAGTATGTGTCAAACCCAACATTGGTACATGATATAAAGGAGGAGCCAAAGGGGCATTTTATCTGCAATCATTGCAAGTAGCCCATGATTACACTTGAGCTTATTAATATACCCCTTTTGAAATCTTCCTCGATTATGAAAAAAATTTGAGAGATTAGCACTGCCACCAAACTTGTCCAAGATTAGTGCGAGAGAAATTGTCAGGAGGGATGCCTACTGCTTTCATCATTTGGAAGATTGATGGTGCTCTTGAGGTTATTATTGGCAGTGCAGATTTGATTTAGAGCTTTCAAAGCTCAGGGCTCAAAGGTAATTCCAGAATTCATATTTAGGCACATACTCTCTCACCAGGGCTAAGAACTTAGGAAGGTCCACACCAGCCACTTGATAGGTGATGCAGAGTACAACAACCAATTGAAACTGCCTAGCTGCACGTGTGGACAGATATCCTTGCATTTTTGGCAAATGTCTCTGCATCATCTTTTAATTTGATAAAATCCTTTTGGCATAAATTGGAAAGGTCATTGCATGGACTTTCTGTCATGAAGTATGACTATATTGATAAGGGACAAGGTCATCATGAAACATCTGGTGAGATTATCACATATATCAACGATCTAGCTGCCATTCTTGAAGCGAGAAGAGGCTCGAGGATTTCCCCGAAGATAAGCTTCTTTTATTAAAAAGATAATATGTTGGCTGACATAAAAAAATTACATAAAGGGCAGTCTGTATGCTACAAAATTTGCAGCATTCCAATAAGCACATCATGGAATCCGTATAACGAAATAGCTCTACTACAGGGAAAAAATAATACACGACATCTAGAGCTGTAGTAGAAAGAGGCATTCATGAGACTTCTGAGACGCATTGCTTTAGTGATTCTCAAGTAGAGCCCATACAATGATGGGTGATAATTAAACCACTTCTAAAGCTATAGTAGAAAGAAGCATTTATGAGACTTCTGAGACGCGTTGCTTTAGTGATTCTCAAGCAGAGCCCATACAATGATGACTGAGAATCAAACCTGAGCTAGCTGTGGTATACCACTAGATCACAGCCCAACTGGCAACATGTCACCTAACTCTTAATTAGTGTTATTCCATTGATAGATCAAATTGTTCATCCTCAATTTGTTAAGGCAAGGTTTGTAGATATTAAAAGAAAACTATTTAAGATTACATACAAATTATTAAGAAGCATGATCAAGCAATTAAGTTGAGAATATCTGATAGACATGCTTATCAGGATATGTTGCACACTTTGCCATCCTTGCTCGCTTACCTCTTTAGCTTGAACGAGAATTGAATACTTTTGGAAGGAAAAAGAATGTAAATATGAGTCAATTTTGCAGAATGCTTTTTGATAATGATGATGAGGTCCTTAGGTTGAATTGTGGCATCGTATGAGGATGATTGGATTAAAAACAGACCGTTAAAATTGTAATATAGATACTGTCATGGTTTGTTAGAGTTCAAATAAGTCCAATTCCTGGTAGTTCTTCAGGGAAGCACCCAAAATGTTGCATGATCATGTTCACTGTTTGCCCTATTTCAGTTGAGAGTAATAATTCCCACGCAAAGCTGTTATTCTTTAAATATTAAAAATTTAATAATAGAATTACGATGACCTTTCATACTATCTGTTAATATTGTTAACATTATAATTATGATGGACTTGTATGCTGTTGGTTAAGATTGTTTTCCGTCATTCTAGTACATATATTGCTTCTTAACAGATTCGGTTTCTAATTTTTAATTAAACTTCCATCTTTTTTTTGTTTCCAATAACATTCTCTTTCTTTTCAATTTAGGTTTACAATAACTTTCTTCCCTTCTGCTGTACCTAAACTTTTTTTTAACCAATGTTTTCCCTTCCAAATGAATTCATATTTAACAAAACCCTTCAAATGAGTTCATATTTAACAAAACCCTTTCATGAACCTTATAATTATTTTACTAAATTACTTCTCCTTTAAAATAGACACAGATGGGAATTTATACCAATGGCCTTGAAATATGTATTTGCTTATACACAAACAAACAAAGAGGATATTTGTGGTTATTAAGCTTATATAACGACCTCACTGCAAACATTATAAGAAAAACTATGTAACTATGTTATATGCTTAATCTTATTTTCTTCAGTGATTAGTTAAGCCTTGATTCTTACCCTGTAAAAATAGAATATATATAATTTAATTACAAAAAAATCGAATATATTTTTAAATAAGTTGAATGATAATTAATATTTATTTATATAATATCATATAAAAAATAATGAAGTATATGATATAATGGGGTATATGATATTAGCATCATATATTTTATAAGTAATTTTAATATAATATTTTAAAAATAAATTGCTGTAAGTGATAGTTCAAATGGTCGAGTTCATGTTGCTAAGTACTTCCTTTATTGGGAGGTCATTGGGTCAAATCTCCTTGACGCCCTTAGAGGTGGCCGGCTAAAAAAAATATTTTAAAAATAAATAAATAATTGAATGGAATTTGTATAACATATATATAGTGTGTATATGTTAAGAGGAAAATTTAAGAAAATAATCTCAAATTTTAATTTACACACAAAAATCTTAGATTCATTAAAACTCTATCATTTAGTACAAAAATATTTGCATCTCAATTTGATTTTTATTTGTCTTAGTATGCAATAAATTGGTATTAAGTAAATACCATTTATAGGATTTTTGGGTTTTCTTTTCTAGATTGTTAAATCTTAATCACCTCCAAAGTTGTCTATTTGAACTAACTTAGTGTCTCTAAGCATATTTAAATGGTAGATCACAACACAATGGTAGATCACAACACAATAACACACTTTTATTTAGTACTAAAAAATATAAAATCATCTAGTTGAAAATGGGCATAGTATATATTAAATGACAAAATAATTCAAGATCATGATGTTTGGCTAAGACTTGGAACAAACTAGAAATAATTATAATAATTATTGATTTTTAGACCTAAAATACTTATCTAACATATTAAAAATCATGATTAAATAAAAGCCATCATAAACCCAAATACTATACTTTGCACATCTATGAGAACTCTCTATATTCTATACTAAGAAAATGTCTATGCACATCAGAATGAGAACTCTCTATGTTCTATACTAAGAAAATGTCTATATTGTAAAAATATTTTTATGAAATATAAAAATAAATTACTAGAAGTTTTTTGGGTTGCCTACAACATTAAATGGTAATTATAATGGTTACAACATTAAATGGTGATTGTAATGGTTACTAAGAATTCAAGTGAACATTGTGTTTTATCCATTAGTAGTTCTACCTATTTAACAAATTTATGTTTATAGAGTTGCAACACTAATCAATCTACTTAAGTTAATCAAGATCAATAGAAGATTATTTGAGTAATAACAAGGGTAAGCATTTTAAGAATTTGAATTTCCTGGTTTGTCATCAGAATTCAATCGTGCAATCTTTGAAAAGATTGTCATGTCACAAGACTCTTTGAAATTCAACCACATATTTATTCAAAAGCTAGAACACACTACAAGACAACACTTATTTACAAAACGAAATGACAAGGCATCAAAACAAAGCAAACCAAAAATGAATAAAAAACAACAAATAAAAACAATATAACAATCAATAAACATACTATGTACATAGTGCGAGGTGCGACCCCATATCATTGTAAATAACATTTTAAATATTGGTCATTGACAAGAAGGTTTTCAATCCTCCCACCAAGTGATTGGAGATGGTACATGTGTTGGCCAAGTTTTTCATGAACCATGAAAGGTTGAAGCCATAGGGAGTGGAATTCATGTGTTTTTCATTGTCCTCATGGGATTTGTACCACTTCAAGACTAAGTCACCCACACTGAAATTGGTGTTCCCTATAGACTTTCGATTGAACCATCTCTTGATATGGTTCTAGTGGAGTGTAAATTTTTCTTTTCCTTTCATCTGTTCTTCCTGTAACTTGTGTGGTGTGTCCATCCTATGCTAAACAAATAGACATAGCTTGCATTGGGATTCTTCAGATAACTGGAGAGTAGGAAAGTAGATATGTGGTGGGAGAATGGATACTTTTGCATATACCAGGAAGTATGGAGATGTATTCAGAGAGGGTTTGGGTGTGATGTAGTCAGCCCAAAAAGAATTCATTAGAGCAGAATGTCAATTTCCCTGTTCAGAGTAAATGGCTTTTTTATGATGCAGATAATATTTTTGTTAGTCGATTCAGCAAGACTATTTTCTTGCATGTAATAGTTATATGAATGCTTTAGCACAATACAATATTGCAATTCAAAATCATAAAGCTTTAATGAATTGAATTATGTTGCGTTGTAAAAAAAATGTGATATAGGAATGCCAAAACCTGAGATGATGTTCTATTGTAGGAAGTTGATGACTTCCTAGTCATTCACTTGTTTGAGTGGAACTTCTTCTGTCCACCATGTGAAGTAATCTGTGGCAGTTATGATGTAGCGGTGCTTCTTTGATGAATGTGGGAAAATCTCCCCAATGATGTCCAAGCCCCATTGTTGGCATGGTTTGTCCATGGAAAGAGGCTACAACGGGGCTACTAACCTTCATTGGCTGTCGACACATCTTTGACAGACTAGGCACTTGCAGACATAAGCGTGTGCATCTTTGAATAGTGTGGGCCTGGGAAAAATTTCCTCTCATGACTTTGTGCATTGTTATGTTTCCCATGAAGTTAACCTTAGTTAGTTCCATTGTGATCACATAACACTCTCTCTGAATCATGCACCTCTAAGAACCTAAGAAAATCACGTAACACTCTCTCTGAATCTTGCACCTCTAAAGACCAGAGCAAAATGTCATTGTTGCGCTTTCTATCAAGCATTCCATGCACCAACTAATAAGCTAAGGCTTTTAGTCAGAGTGCCCTCTTCTACAACATAAAGAAGTGAAGGGGCATGGTTCCATGCTCAATGTATTGGCACACTTCTCCATACCAAGAGTTACTATGTGAAGTGGGGGGTGATTGCTCTGCATTGTACATGTCAATTTATTGATCCCAACTAGTGAGCTCTTCTTCTTCCTCTTGCACATGCACTTATTCCGCTAGAAGCCTACAGAGACCATGACCCTTGATAGTGTGAATTGGCTTGATAATAAGATCATACTATTGCAGTCCTGTCATCCAGTTTGCATGTATTTCACCCAACTCTTATTGAACAAGCAATGATTTGATTGCCCGGTGCAACACAAATACTATGCAATAATTTTTTAGCAGGTAGGGTCTGAAGTGTTTCACCACATTGTATACTTCGTACGCTTGCTTATCCACGATGAGATAGTTGAGCTTGGGTCCCTACAAGCTCACGCTCATGAAGGAGATGAGATGTTCATTATTCAACTCATCCTTCTAAGTGAGCACTGCATCAAGTGAAGTGTCGGAAGTGAATATGAAAAGTAAGAAATCTTTGTTGAAATTTGGTTTGTATAGCGTAGGTGCTTCTATTAGTACTTACTTGATATAGGTGGATGTGTCCTTTTCCTTCTTACCCCAGCTGTAGACTGCATCCTTCTTGATCATGTCTTTTATCAGTTTAACAGTCTTTGCATAATCTATGATGAAATTTTGGAGGAAATTGATCATTCCCACGAAGGACTGCATGGATTTCTTGTTTAGGGGATGAGGAATTTGCGTGATGGTCCAGACTAGGACTAGATCTACCTTGATCCCACTCTTGGAAATGATGTGGCCAAGGAGGTTCCCCCCAGACACTGCAAATATGCTCTTCTTGGGATTCAAGGATATCCCATCCTTGCAACATCGCTCAAATATCTTCTTGATATGGCGTAGGTGGTCTGACCATTATCTACAAAAGATTGTTACATCATCAAGGTAGACCACCATGCTCTATCTGATGATCCCATGGAAGGCGATATCCATTGCATGCTAAGCCTACATTTGCAAGCCCAAATGGAATTCTTCGATAAGTGAACGTACCCCACTTGGTATGGAAAGTTTTTTCTATCCTATTGGGCTCTGCTACTAGAACCTAGTTATATCCCGAAAAAACCATCTAGTAGAGAAAGCATTTTTGCTCCAGATATTGTCTACAAGATGTGCTCCATGAATGACACAGGGTAATTGTCTTTGTCTAAGGCACAATCCAGATTTCAAAATCCCATGCAAAGGTGGATATCCCTAGACTTATTTATGAC
Source organism: Pinus taeda (assembly GCA_000404065.3). Classification (NCBI taxonomy): domain Eukaryota; kingdom Viridiplantae; phylum Streptophyta; class Pinopsida; order Pinales; family Pinaceae; genus Pinus; species Pinus taeda. The sequence goes on from APFE030970285.1 coordinate 104,001, forward strand.
AGGAAGTAAGTTTGAAACCCATGTAGAATGATGAACTTTGTAAATGATCCAAGCATTTAATAACTTAGTCAACTCTTTCTAAATGAGGGGCTCCAATGACGGATGTAGTTTCCTGAGCTTATGTTGAAATGATTTGGCCCCTTCCTTGATTGGGATGATGTGTTGGATTTTTCACATGTCATATGTGTTCAAGTCATCGTACATCCATATGAATACATCACAGTACTGTTTGAATAGGAAAAAAAAATGCTTGTAGCTCTTTCATTGTACAACATGTACCGATATTCATGAACTTAGGATCTTTGTCTATTCCTGGATTAATTTGTTTGTGCATTAGTGTGGAACTGTGGATTTTAGTGTTCTTGGGTCCTTGGAAGCATTTCTTCAAGTCATATAGCTTCTCGAGTGAAACCACACACTTGGGGATGAGGTTACCTTTACTTGCATCAATTGTGGCTTGCAGAGACTGCTCGTGCTCATCTTCGTCTCTCGTTACATCCTTGAAGACATCAACATTGGCCATGAAATGTAGTATCTGTTCATCATCATTAAAAACATGTAAATTTGTGATTTTTTCAAGGATATATGGCTTATACAAAATTTCAATAGAAAATCAATCCCTAAGTGGTGTCATGCTAGCAGTTGCATTTGCCAAAGCATCTACAACTATATTACGCATTCTTGGTACAAAAACAATATTTAAATATTGGAAGTTAGAGATAAGTCACCATACCTATTGTTGGTAACTCTTAAGATGGGGTGAAACATAGTGTATGTTGTTATGTAATTGACTTACCATGATCTCTGAATCACCTACCACTTTCAACACAACAACATTGAGGCTGATGGATTCCAGTAAGCCCAAAATGAGTGCTTCATACTCAACAGTGTTGTTCATGCACTCAAAATCCAAGTGGCTTGAGACTAAGCATTTCCTTTTCCTTGGGTCTATCAAAACACACTCAATTCTAGAGCCATCCTCTGTCTTGGATCCATCAAAATACAAGGTCCACATGTCATTTTTATAAGGCCCACTTGCCACGATAGTACTGCTAACACTACTGCTACTATTGTTACAATGTAATATAAAGGTTTCATTTCCTTCAGTTGGGCAAGGAAGGAGACCCAACTGTGCGTCTGGTGGGATGGGGCTTGGCTAGGCAAGATAACACCCCAGCTGCATTTCTAGAAAGCAATTTCCATACATAAGTTGTGTGAAATCCAATGATTCATTTTGACCATTCAAGGGAGTAACAATATGTTTCATATATCTCTCTCACAATACCTAGATCTAGTTATTTCTACCCTTGTGTGGAATCCATAAGTGTGACCAGTACGTAGCAAAGTATCCTTGCAACTTGCTGGATCAGTCTCTACTGAGTAATACGCCATATGCTTCCAAAATGTCCACAATCACAATCGATAATAGTATGATCACATCCCGAATCTCACCAATGGTTGGTAAACATGTTCAGTCAAGTTGCGTGATCTGCGCAGTTGTACTACTCCATTGCGCATTGATCTATTTAGTGATGAGGAGTGGCATGACATTGACTGATGAGCCAGAATCAAACAAACAGTTGTGGGCATTGAATGTGAATATTTCAAATGATAACAAAAATGGTGGAAAAAGTGAGATTTCTTCTTCCATATGAAGTAAATTGAGCATAGATGTGAGTGATTTTGGAGACTTTCTTGGTCCCTTTCTATAAGAGGAAACACTATCTGTGGAGGTTTTCCCTAGTGTGCACAAAAGAATATCCCACTCACTTGTGAGATTGGTTAACTTATAAAGAGAGATGTTCGCACAAGTCTTTTTCATGTCATCAATAATGTTGTAATCTAGAGTGAGAAGGCTCACCGAGTTATCTGGGGGTAGACTTGTGTTCGTGTTGTCCAGTGGGCTGCTTTTATCTTTTGTTCTCATGGACGTACTTTTAGTTGTATTTTTCTTCCCGAACATGCCTTGTTTCTTCTATGTTGAGATGACTAGTGGGCCCACTGTCTTGAGCAAATGTTGTATTACATTTTCTCTTGGTATCTAAAAAATAGTGGGGGTCCCTTCACTCCTCAAACTATATCAATTGTTCTACTTCGGGACCAGACAGTCACTTGAAGGATCCTTATTGATGGTTATCTTCTACGAAGTGGAAACACATTGATACATGTTGATTACATGCTTAGCACTTGGAGCTTCATCAAATGCAACAAATTCCTCTTCATCTTCATCCTCAGGCTGAAATTGCTCAATGGCTTTAAAATGATCTTTCAACCTTGTAGCCATGGTGCCCATCACTTGGTTTTATTCTAGACAAGTATTTTCTAAATTTCACTCTTCGTGGACCATGCAGAAGCAATATGTTGCAATTTATTCCAAGTGGAGAAAAATGTTAGAGATCTGCACAAATTTAGCCAGGTGGGTACTACTAGTACGCGATGTCACATTCTTCTTCTGTGTGAATCTGGGAGGCCTAGTTCTCACAGTTGTCTCGGTCGTCCATTGCTTGAATTCAGATACTTCGTTTTTCAAGGACTTGACAAGACAAGTAAGGTTCTCAAATTCACATGCTTCCTTTTCCTTTACCTTACTCATAGGAGTCTGAGACCTCCTGCCTGTGTCTTTAGAGTCCTTAACTCATTCATCATCTACAATGAATCTAATAGCATTGCAGTCTTTTTCCACATCAATTACCTCTTGGAAATTTTCCAAAACTGTTGGTTTCACAGCTCGCTTGATGAACTACGGAATGTTGGTTGGAAATGCGGACGTGTAGTAGTAAAATATGATGGAGTCATGAAATTGTTCAAGATATGGTTAAACCTTTGGTTAGAATATTTAACTTTTTATTTATGCTCCATTTTGAGACTAACCAACTCTTTTAACAACATGGTGAGGAAATTGTCCTCGACAAACATCTCGAGGAAAATTCTCTTGAACACCCCCCTGTTCTGAATGGAGTTGACAGGAAGACTATGGTACCATACAACTACTCTACCATCCAAGGTACATGGAAACAGTCTACATGAAACATGATCATAACGTACCTCAAGTGTCTATAGATGTATGTAGATCATGTCTTGATGGTCTTCGGCCTTGATTGCTCTGTCAGTGTCATACTTTGTTAACAATTTGTTTGAGTGCCTTGGCATATTGTACAAGACACCCGGGACTGCTAATGGGCTCTATGTCATCCATTCCATATTTTCATTAGCCATATTTTCCCCCTATTCATCCTCCTCCTCTTCTTCTAAATCTGATGGTTGAACCTTTGAATATGTTGGATTGCCTCTACCTCCGCCAAAACCTGAGCTCAAGAGTATGATGTTACCTTCTTATCCTTATCAGAAAACAAGAAGTTACTCTTTGTTCTCAACAAATTCTACCAACTCTTCAAGAGTGGCAAGGATTACTTATTCAACAAATAAGACTACCACATCTATAGGTGTAATTGTTTGCTTCCTCTATGAAGAGGGAAGAGTGTGTACTCCTCAAATGAGTCCAATAGCTTTAGAAAATTGATGGATGATGGGACAGATGGCACGGATGTGATGATATGAAATTTCTTGTTCAGGCCAGGGAGGTGAGGAATAACCAAATTCAGAGTTGCATATGGGAGAGAGGGAGTTCATGTTACTTCCTCAACCAGATGATAGATAGGTGGGGTTGGTAGGACATTCCTATATAAACTATTGGCAACCCTCCTTTTAGCGACATAAATGTTGATGGTGCTAGACCTGCCAACATTCATAGGATCTTCCTAGTATGAAGTACCAAATAGACCTCACACCATTTGGTGTAGGATTCCCATCCATTATGATGGCCCAGCTCCCATTATCTTAGAGATTTTCCTTAGTTGCTGCTGCTCAACACATGAGAGTGTTATGCTTGTAACTTCAAGAAAGCGAGGTGATTATTCCTAGGGAGTACGTAATGTAACTTTATGTCTAGGTTCTCTTACTGTAAGGGAGAGGGCAAAAGTGAGGCTCTAAATGAGAGGTAATAGTACCACCCAGGGAGATACACACATGAAAACAACAAGGGTCTATCTAGCATCTAATAGAATAGTCCACAATGGATGCGACAGTTCTTAAACAAAAATGCAAGGGAAAACACATACACCATCCAGTGGCATAGTCCACACATGGGTGATGATAATTACAACCAAGGAAAACAATAATGGTCTATCTAATGTCACTCGGATGCGGGTGCCACCTTGCCCGATGGAGGCCATGAGCCTGCCACGAGGAATGCTCAGCGAGAAGACGACTCGGAGCAGCGAAATGAATAGCATTAAACCAGCATTGAATGGCATTCAATGCCAATTACACCAAGCGCCATCCCGAGGACTTTACAAGGGGATAGGCAAAATGTTCAGGCGCAGAATGTTGGAGAAGGAATGCCTGTCGGAACAGGCACAGAGCAATAAACCAATTCGGTAAGAGACGGGTTGCCTGGTGAGGAAGACGGAGGGTGCCGGGGTGGGAAAACCTGTGCGCATACCCAGGCTCAGTGCAGGGAATAATTATTCAAGGCATCGAAGGAAGTTGAAGGCAGGGGTTAACCAGGTGAATTGTCACTTCCCGACATTGTCCATAACAGTAGCAATACAATCTCAATTCTGCAAGGCAAAGGTGAATAAGGCAACGCCAGAAGCTACGGGTAAGCTGCTACAAGCTAAGGAATATCAAAGGCTTGAGATGGCACCCCGGGAACGTGCCACGTCTCGAAGAGGGCGGAATTATGGACAGAGGGGGCATTCTGGAGGCAGAGGAGCTCCTAGCCCGCAGCGTGTCCCCCCACTTGCTTATGCCTCGCCAGGCTCTCCTGGGTCTGAGGACTCAGGGAATGACATAAGTAACACGGTTCAGACAGTCAAATTCAAATACCATCGTCGAACCCATCGGTCTGTTGTCTCAGCGCTGATCACAGTGGTTTTTGCTGAAGAAGACGAAGAGGACGGAAGCGGGAGGGAGGCATCCGAGGAACAAGAGCCCAGTTCGTGCAACTCATCTCAGAGCAGGGGTAAGGAGGACAGTTCATACCTCCCCTCCTCTCAGAGCAGGCTAGAAGAGGAGAGCACGGGCGTTCAATCGGCAGAGCAGGACGAGGTTCTCCGAGAAATTGGCAGCATAATGGACATGGATATCACCAATTGGGCTCAGAACTTAGTGGCGAAGCCTCAGACAACGGAAACCCCAAGGAAGGGCAAGGAGCCAACTCGCGTCTTTGGCTACAGACTCTACCCAAAGCTTCCTCCTGGAATACAAAGGATTGGGGACATACCGGAAGGCATGGAGGTAATCTGCGAGCCCGATCCGGAACGGGAAGCAGCAGAATGGGAGGCTGAGCAACGGGCGGCAGAGGACAAAGCGGAAAGCTCCAAGAATGCACCTGATACTCAAGGCAAGGCGGGTAAGGTTTAAGACCGAGGATTGGGGATTTTGCCTTAGATTTTGCTCTGTTTTTGTTTCAAAAACCATGTTCAGGAGCAGCGCACTATGATCCTCAACCATGATGACGTGGTACATGGCTAGCTACCTCTCTAGACACGCAGGCACATATGCTCTGCCATTTTTTATTATACTTCTAATTTTGGTAAATTTCCGAGCTGTAATGTATTACTCTCTAGTCTGGAAATGCCTTTTTAGGGATAGCTTTCATGTAATTGTCAGATACTGTTTGGAACAGTTTAAATGCTGCTATCAGGTCCCCCCTTATGAGCAGGACAAATTTTGTATGGAAAAACTTGACAGAGAGCTGTATAACTGCTCTTAGAGGCTTCGACCTCTTGTAAATATTTTTTCTATTTTCTTAATATAAGTAGTTTAGCATTTGCCCAAAAAAAAAAAATGGTCTATCTAATGTCCTGTAGATTATTCCACACAAATGATACAATAGTGATAAACAATAAAACACACCTTCAATAATGTAAGTACTAAAATAACTGAAGTAGTTTAACTATCTTAGTACATGTTAAGCAAGAATGCATTACAAACATTTAAAGAATAGTCTTACAAACGGATACAAAACATGCGTGAAAACATGTTGGTCTAAGACATACTTTTGAATTAAGAAAAAGTTCCAAGACACATTTGTATACCGTACATCACTAGCCCCAGTAGTGGGACATTAGAGCCACTCATCACTCCTTGGAGAACAAACTACAGACTCTCAAGGCTATGTGAGAGTAGCCAAAGTGAAAAGTCCTTTTCTCATACAATGGGGGGGGTTATATATAGCCAAGGGTGATGCTTGACCCTTGTGAATCTTGGACTTCCCTCATGACCATTCAACATCCTATGAATTCTCAACTGACGTGACTCTTCAACTTCATATGTGCATCCATTGGAATTTCACTTTACATTACATTTGATTACAACAAGTATGGCCCATAGTAGTGATGCGGCTGAGAGGATTCATGACACTACTCACATGTATTGGTTGACTATGGTGTCGATGCTAAGCTGCTACATTATCGAGTTATGGATGTTCTCTTGGTGTGTTGTGCCTTCACCTCTGCATGGAAAAGTGTTGTGGGGTCTTCAATGGTCTTGGTATTTGATTGATGGTTGAGTGCATGTATCCCTTTTTCTTGCTGCTCAATGTTCTTTGTACATTTGTTTAGCTACGAGCAAGTCTTCTAGCATGCAATCCTTCTTCATCATGTTCATGGTCGCACCATGTTCCATCAATGTACCTATTCCTGCAATTCACATATTATTTGGAATGGGTTCCCCTAAGGACAATTTTGGGGCTAAAAGCCCATATTTTGGGACAATTTTGTAATAAAGTTTTAAATTCTCTACATTTTGTGGTTGCAAAGCGCGAAGGTGTCAAGATTCATAAACAGTTGTTTGCCCTTATTTTGTAAAGTATAAAGTCGGCTATAATGATCCACCCATGGTCCATAAACCATGGGATTGTATAAAAAGGAGCTAAGTAAGCTGTAGGTAGTCAGCAATGAAGAATGAACTAAGGAGTTAAGAATTGGAGTCTTGATAGGGGATTATAAGTTTTCTTGGGTCTTAGTGTAGGTAAAGGCTCTGTAGCTGAGTGCATAAAGGCCTAGGTGGAAGTTGCATCTAAGTGCGCGATCCCCTGTAGCTGTGTGTGTAGTGTGGATAGAGCCTGTATTAACTTAAAGATATCAATAAAGAGCAGTATTATGCAATTACTATGTATTTAGTTCTTGTTAAAACATATGATTATATTACATTTTGGGTTTAATTTATAATTTTTATGTGATGCGCGAATATATATATGATTGTATTCGTTAATTGAACACAAGTAGGGATATCAGTTTACATGGCGATAATTGTGATTGATTAGTAAGATAAGTAAAACACATAAGATAGCTTGGGAACATATACAATACACTGTCATAGCTACGCAGAAGTACCTGGATCATGAGTTAGGGCTGTGCGAAGGTCAATCATACACCTTCGTGGAGGTACTAAAGGGCAGGATAAGGGGTAGACTGATAGAGCCCTAAGGCTTAGCGACCTTTGCGAAAGTAGGGGATGAGGGTATAAACTGACATCATGACCATCTCATGGTGTAGAAACTTGGTTCCAAGATCCCCCCATACTGCTTCAAGAGAGACTTCCATCCATGCTCCATGGGTCGATGCTGAAGGGCCCAGTAGTGTAGGGATTTGTTTGGCTAATTAGTGTTGAACCTGGGTTAGGCTCCATAGAGCTAGCAAATGGTTCCGTTGCTCGGATCAGAATCTGCATGAGAGATGTGTGATGTCGTATCACTAGAATCCATCTAAGAAAGAGGTCGAAGACTGGTTGGATAGGAAGATCCACAAATTTGTGGTGCAGGAGAACAGAAACCTATGGCTGACAAAGGAATAGTGGCTAGACAGGTACCTGTATATAGAAATCAATGAGATCTTTTTCTGTTCCTTTCCAGTTGAGTTATACGAGTGGATTATGAAGCTAGAAGATAGTTGAGGAAGGTGGAGGCTTGATGGTCATATTGTCTAGGCCCCGGAGTTAGTACAGAGACTAGAAGCCTTTGAGGATAATATCACCCACATTGTTAATCATTGGCTCGATCACATCATAGGAGGGTTTGTGACTGAATTCATGGTCGATACCTCAGTCAGTTACAATGAGGTGGAGCAATGCTTTTTCAAAGGTCCATGAGGTAAGTACTTGAAGTATTTAAACACTTGGATTAAGATGTTATTGTGCGAAAAATGGGTTATGCAGCTACCTTGATGTTTAGAGCTACGCGAAGTGGAAAGACTTACAGAATCGAAGAAGGAAAGGGTCCCAAATATATCCCACTGATTTCAACTCCTTTGAGTGACGAAGAGGGAGTAGTGTAGGCTTATTTGCGAAGTGCAGTTCAGCTGATAAAATGAGGGTTCCCGTGACTACCACCTCCACCTTCATCACCATCTCCCCCTGTGACTTCGCCCACACCACCACCGCCTCCACCACAGTTCAACATGGTGAATTTAGTGAAGTTTCCTTTTCTTAAGGGCATGGGAAATGAGGACCCGAACCAGTTCTGGTTCATCGTAAAAGCTTTATGGGAAGCTTAGGGCATCACAGATGATCACATGAAGATGACAACATTGGTTAGTGCTTTAGAGGATTGTTCACTAAGTTGGTACATCAATTACTCTAATGATAACCCAAACACTGGGTTGGCAGAGATCCAGACCGCGCTGAATAAAGAGTTTAGTAGGCCAAAATCTGAGGCACAATTGATTGTGGGGTTCAAGCAAATCACGATGAAACTAGGTGAGACACCTTCATAATTGGATGATGGATTGAAGTGTAAAATCGACGAAGCTAATATGAACTTAACAGATGGACAACATCGCGAGAGGTTCGTGGCTTCGCTCCTGTCTATCCTTAGGGTTGTACTATCACAACAGAAGATTACGACTCAGGTAGAGGCCTTGGAGATTGCCATAAGATTATATGAAATACCGATGCAAAATATGAATCTAGGGGTTCAACAGATCCATGCGTAGTTGCAAAATATTTGCCTCAAAATACAAAGTTTGAAGCATGACAGAATAGTTCAACCAGAGGCACACGAGGAGATACGGTGCCTGAAATGTAAAGGTGAGGGGCATGACAAATACCACTTCCTGGTCTTTCCGAACTATATTGCGGGAGGAGGACTGATGCCTTTGAGGCTAACAGCCCAAGTAGGATAGAGCGTGGGGCCTACGTTGTGGTGCGCTATATGTAAGGTAGCAGGGAAAAATTGAACTGATAATTATCATTTGCTGTAGAAGTTTGTATAAACACCACAACAAATGTTCTACAACTTCTGCAGGTCATTAAGGCATGATGAGCACAACTTTCGAAGTTATGAATTAATGATGAACAGAACACATCCCTATAGAGTTCACGTCGAAATGCGACCCCATGACCAAAGTGTTGGGATGGTTCAAATAGGCTTCTAGTGGTGCGGACGAGGCCGAGGTGGAGGAGGACCTGGTAGAGGTTGGGGACACTTGATCTGTTACAATTATGGAGGACCAAGACATGATGTCCATGAATGAATTAACCCAACGCATCTATCGTGAAAATATTGTAATCGGTTTGATCATGAGACGGAGGACAATCCTATGTTGATAGCGAGGATACGTGACAAAGGGGTGCTACCATTGTAACCAACTCAAAATCTGTAGATGATGAGGGCTGAGCCTCATGAAGAGGATATGAATGTGAATATAATGCTCCGAAGTGGAATTGCAATGGGCAACGATAAGGGGAAGAATCCTAAAGACAATGCATGGGTTCTCAATGCTCTGGAAAAGGAGGTTGAGTTTGATTTGGAGCACACATGTGAAATGTTCATGGAAGCAAAGAAGAGCTTCGCTGAGGCCTCTACCTCAGGGAGCTGAGATAAGCATGTTCAAGAAATGGACCCTTCTATGTTGATAACCTTTCTAGAGACCTGCATGAAGCTGATGCGTGATAGTAAGGATATAAAGGGGTTACAAGAAATTATAAATAGATGCACTAGAAATGCTTCAGGTGAATCGCGTGTGGTACAAAGGACTGGTAAGAATAAAGCAAGGACAGGGTGTGAGATGAGAATCAATGCGTAGATAGGGGAATATGAAATGGATCAGGTTATTCTGGATCTAGGGTCAGATGTGAATGGTTTGCCAAATCAGACTTGGGAAAGGATGGGGAGACCCATGCTGCAGAGGTCTCTGATTCAATTAAGGATGGAAAATCACCAGAAGATCATCTCGATGGGACGACTATAAGGAGTAACTGTAGATTTTTAAGGCACGAGCCCATTGGCTAATTTTGAAGTAATAGAGATCGTGGATGACATCAACCCCCACCCTGTTATCCTTAGCATTGATTGGGCTACTGATATGAATAGGTTAATAAACCTAAAGAAGCGAAAGATGATATTTGAAAATAAATTTCTTCATGTAATAGTAACCCTAGATCATGTTGAAGGATTGCGCTATATTGAACCAGTACATGATTACGAAAGTGATGGTGATTTGGACTGCATATATCAGATAACAACATGAGACTAAGATTGGGTGAATCTGATAGCAGATCGACGAATTACATGGAATCGCGAGAGTTCTTGCAACTCAGACTTGGACGAAGAAATAAAGCACTGGCAGAATCGACTACATGGAGTAACCATGCTGAGCTGTAAAATGATGACTCGTTCAATGCACTGTGTGTCATCATAGGTAAGAAATCTGCCCACTTATGATGGCTTCAATGACGTGGATGTATTTTTGGATGCATTTGAGAGGGAAGTACCTGAGAAGTAGCACTTCTAGGATTTAGACTCAGCACTGCGCGCTATGCCTGCGAGATGGTGGGTTATGCACAAGGGTAGTTTTGATGATTGGCGTGAGTGTAGGGAGATGATGAGAACACACTTTGGGAGGCTGAAGGTCCAAATGATAGACAAGTATGATGGGAAGGATGATCCACATGCACACTTGGCAAAATGGACTAAGGCCTATGGAGCAAAGCCCCAACTTGAATGGGTGGAATTTTTTTGTCACACCTTGGATGTCATCCCAATGAACTGGTACTTGGAAACAGAACTCCCCCATGGCACAGGTGAATGGGATATTCTACACGAAGGGTTCATAATGATGTTCAGCTTCGAAGATGGGTTTGACTATATTAACGAAGTGCTACAAGAAGTTAAAGCAACAATCTTTAGGATATCACAGGATCCTTTGGATCTGGTTCAACCCGATTGGACCACTTAGCTAAGCGATGCACTGGAATGCTACAATGTGACTATTGAAGAAGAAGATGAGGACCCATGAAACATTGATATCCTTGAAGCCGAGGGTCACCACGAGGTCAAGGGACCACAAATCGAGAATCCTAATATAACCGCGCCACTAAAAATGAATTAAGTAAATATTAGTACAGAGGCAGAGCCCAAATTCATGAAGATTGGAGATTACTCAGATGGCATGATGGTAGATAAGATCACTGAATTGCTCTACGAATACCAAGATTTGTTCCCTACCAAGTTTACGAGTTAAAGGGGGTAATAGGAGACCTGGGTGTTATGAAAATCATGTTAAAACCCAATACAAAGCTGGTTAAGCAAAGACCTTATCACCTCAATCCAAAGTATAAGGAGAAGGTCGACTTAGAGTTGGATAAGATGCTCATGGTAGGCATCATTGAGCCCGTAGAAGAATATTATTGGGTAAGCCCAATGGTAGTACAGGAAAAGAAGCAAAAAGATGAAATAAGGATATGCGTAGATCTTAGGAAGTTGAATGACACTTGCGTACATGATCCTGTCCCAACTCCATTCACTGATGAGGTATTGGGTAATGTAGGTGGCCAGGAAGCGTACTCCTTCAATGATGGGTTTTCTGGGTACCATCAGATCAAAATTGTGCCTGAATATAGAAGAAAGGTGACTTTTGCGACTGAATGGGGATGCTTTCAATACGCTGTAATGCCTTTCGGATTAAAAAATGCGCCTGCAATTTTCTCATGCATAGTCATTGTTGCATTCAAAGACTTTGTTCACAAGTTTCTAGATGTGTACTTTGATGACTGGACTGTGTTAGGGTTGGTAAAACACCATGTGGCCAGTTTGCGCTTAATTCTAGATACTTTTCGAAGGTACCAAATTGCGCCCAATCTGAAGAAATGCCTATTTTTTGTTCCTTCTGGGACTCTGCTGGGTCATGTGGCTTGTAGATAGGGACTGATGGTAGATCCTGCGAAGATTGCAGTGATACTTAACTTGGAGGTGCCAAGGAGTATGAAACAACTACGTGCATCCTTGTTACATACTGGGTACTATAGGAAGTTTATCAAGGGCTATGCCCAGATCACTGTGCCTATGGAGAAGTTGTTGAAAAAGGATGTCACGTTCTGTTGGAACAAGGACTGTTAGAAAATCTTGGATGTATTGAAAGGAAAAATGGTCACCGTGCCGATTTTAGTCTTCTCAGATTGGAAAGGAGTTTCATATACATGTAGATGCATCATGTATAGCACTGGGAGCTATACTGACATAGGCTGGCGGAGAAGAATTGGACCATCCTATAGTGTTCACAAGTAGAAGGTTATCCAAGGCTGAGAAGAACTATTCCACCACCGATCATGAAGGATTAGCCATGGTATATGTGCTCGAGAAGTGTAGACACTATTTGTTGGGTGGACATTTTAAGATGTATACAGATCATTCTATGTTGAAATACTTGGTCAATAAGTGTGTGTTGGGGGGGAGAATATGTAGGTGGTTTTTATTGTTCCAGGAGTATGATTTTGAAGTTATTGTGAAGCCTAGATGACTAAACATAGGACCATACCATCTGTCACTCACCAAAAAGGGGGAAGAGCCCACTAATTTGGAGGAGGGATTAGCTGACACGTAGTTATTTATAGTGTGTGTCATGGATAGTCACTTTGAAGACATCATTCACTTCCTAATGATAGGAACCACCTCAGAAGGCTACACTGTCCAACAGAAAAAAGAGTTAGTGGTGCGCGCAAAAAAAATTTCCATCATTGCCAGACATCTATACAAAATGGGGTTTGATGAAGTATTATGATGATATATAATAGAGATTGAAAGGAGAAATATCCTCACGGATGCTCGTGGGGGCACCGTGAGAGGCCATTATGCAGGAAGAGTGATCACGCAAAAGATTCTATGTATAGGGTTGTGGTGGCCAACCCTTCATCAAGTTTCCAAAGCCTACTGCAAGGCATGTGACATGTGTCAAAGGACTGGTAGGCCATCGCAGAGAGATGAGGTTCCTATGAACCTACAGATGATGTTACAACCATTCAAGAAATGAGGGATAGATTTTGTGGGATCCATTCAACCCCAAGGGAAGAAGATGGGAGCATGTTACATTATCATTGTGACTGAGTATTTGAATTGATGGGCTGAGGCACAACCTGTCTTAGGACTACATAGGTGCAACTACTATGAAATTTCTCTCTGAGTATGTACTGACACGATTTGGGTGTCCAAAAATTTTGACGAGTGATCATGGTATGAATTTTCTGAACGAAATGATTAGCTCACTAATGGAGTAATTTTAGGTATATCACCAGAAAAGCATGCCTTATCACCCACAGGATAATGGGATGGTGGAAGCATTCAATAAGGTGCTGGAGAATGTGTTGACCAAGGTTTGCAATGCTCAACAAAGTGACAGGGACCTGCGCATACCCATAGTACTATGGGCCTATCGAACAACATGCAAAAAGTTGACTGGAGAGACACTTGTTTAGGCTTGTATACGGTGTTGAAGCAATGATGCCCATGGAATACATTGTGCCTAGTCTGTGCATAGTGGCACTCACAGGTATAATGGATTACGGAGCCTTGGAAGAGAGGCTCGCATAACTTGCTGAGCTTAAGGAAGAAAGATTTCTAGTTGGATTTCACCAATAGGTTCAAAAGTAATGTGAAAAAGCATGGCATGATCAACACATTAAGTTGTGCACCTTTAAGGTAAACGATCTGGTTTTGTTATATGACAACAATTTTGATAAATTTCTAGGGAAATTCATAATGCATTGGCTAGGGCCCTATGTCATTAAGAAGATTATTGATGGTGGAGTAGTTCAGTTGGTTAAATTAAACAGGGATCCCTTCCTAGGAACGGTGAATGGCAGCCGCTTGAAGCCATACACTGGTGATCCCGCCAGGTGGGTATATGAAGGTAACATAGTCTTAACACTCTAGGTAGCTGAAAGGAGGCACGAGATTATAAACTACATTACCCAGGTTGGGGAGCTGCGGGATTGGAGGATTGCGTAGAACAAGGAAATGTCACAGGGTTCGCAACAATGCGAAAAGGGCTGCGCTACCCAAGGAAAAATCGCGCAGGTGAGCCAGAAAGTGACCGTTAAAGTCACTGTTCAAGATTTGACTGTAAGAATGAAGCCAAATGGAGCGGACGGTTAGCATTTAAGACAAAATTTATGGGTAAGATCCTTGGAAATATGTCACCAATCTGCTGCATATCTATGCATCATAGGCTGGCACGGTGTCCACCAACCTCACTATTGGTACTTCAGAAGCTATCAATATGCTACGTGCAAAAGGACTCCCAAGTGATAATGCTGTCGGGTGGAGGCATTGACCACAAAAAACGAAGCTGACAGGCCTGCTGTTAGCACCCTCAAGGGAGTGGGGTTGAACTTGGCAGTGCTCCCTAGCGAGATGCTCCACCTACTGTAGGATGGAGTGATCGTGGAGCTGAGGGCCCACAAACGGTACGTTGTGTAGGTAATCAATGAACAACAGATCAATAATGTACAACTGGCCCTACAACGAGACTTTGCCGTCGCCGCCGTGACTGAGGTAATCGATCAAAATAGGCACATAGTTCAGGTCATGGAGGAGGCATGCCGAATGGAATTGGCCATTTCTGAGGGAGAACCAGTTAGGGTATGTGTTCACAAGCTTGCTCCAAGGGTGCACGATGCTCAAATAGAGTTAGCTAAGGTTTAGATGGAGCTAAGCCTATAGATTACAGACTTACAGTTGAAGGCTCAACCTTCAACTCTGCTAGAAGTAAAGGAACAACGTGCAACCGCTGTCATAGAGGTAATAGCAGTAGTAGACAGTGTAGTACCAGACTACACATGAATTTTTAAATAATCATTCGAGGTCTCGACAAGCCTGCAAGATGATCCTAATACACAGGGGCTCAAGACAGAGGCGCGAGAACTATAGTAGTGCTATGATGAAGTAAAACATACAACATGCACTGTCATTCTCATGTAGAGACTAGCAAAGCTATAGAAGGCCAAAACATTGAACGAACAGGTCGATGCAACACATCACAAAGAGGCAGTGCTGAAGGCACACTTGAAGCCTTGGTTGGATGAAGCTTATTCAGTCATTGTTGGGCCTCCAAAATGTCTTCAAAATGACATCCACTTTCACCTTTATCGCCACCATTTCACTCACATGTTGCAACTCCATAGCCATATAACCTTTAATTAGCCACCATTTTCATAAATATATGGGTTAGGATCCTTATTTACCAAAGTTATTTATTTTATGTGTTTAAAGTGAATTCATGATTAAAAACTAGGAAATTAACATGGTTTCATGTATCTATATATGTGGCTTGAGTTTCATGACATGTGTAGGTTATTTGGAAGCTTCCAAAGCACCCTTATGTGGTCTCCAATGCTCAAATTCGAATTCATTTCAAAGGAGATTTGGATGAAGGTCAAATAAGGATATGTGTCCTATTTTGTTTGTAACTCTATGAGGTGTCTCATCATTTCTTATTTGGATTAGAACTCTATGAGACACCTAGGGGATATGTGTCTCATTATGAGCTATTTGGTTGTAACTATATGAGATTTTAGTGGTATTAAATAGGGTAGCATCTTATGTTTTTATATAAATAGGAGAGCCTTTTCCTTTGAACGCATATGTAAAGTTTTAGAAATGCTCATGTTTTTAATAGAGAATTTGGAGCTTATACTTGGAGATTTGAAGATTTAGTTTTTCTTGCATATGGAGCTTCTTCACTTGCCATCCTCATACACCATTGGAATGGCCATCTAGTGATTGTGAGATTTAATTGCTTTTATAGATTAAAGTTCATTTTCTTTCTTAGTATTCGTTTTAGAATGAATATGTAATCTTTGATTTTCTAAAAACATTTCAATATGGAAGATTTACGTATTTTCTAATTGGATTAAGTTTGAGGCAAGGGCTCATAGTTATTTAGTTTCCTTTCATGTTCTGTTATTTACTTTATTAGATTAAACCATCAATTCATTTTATAATTGAATAAAGGATCATGCCAAGAAGGTGACTTCAAATTGGGTGATTGAATGTTCAACCTATGCAATCATTAAGCTTTACTTTTTCATGCTTTTATATTTGCTTTGAAGATCCTCAATTAATTGCATTAAATGATATTCCTAAAGATCATTCTAAGAAATTTATTTAATCATATTTCAATATTGAATGGTTGAATATTTGATACATACAATTACTGAGTTATTTTCTGCACACTTTACTTGCTTTTCTAGGACATTAGAAGTTAAAGTATAAATAGTTGCTTACACGTCATCTCAAGAAGGTAACACTTCATAACTGAATGCTGGAGTAACTAAGCATACATTAGTTGTTTTTAATTTCACAAGTTATTCATAGATTAGATGAACTGGTTTTCGTTATTTTGTAGTTAGATTGATCTAAACTAAAAGACAATTTCTAGCACATACAGTGCTTGCACGCTTCACAAGTTTATGAAACCCCCGGGTTGAAAAATTAAATGATAAGCAATCACTTTGCCCCAACAGTAATGGAATCCATTGAGGGAAAGCTTTCTAATCTGCAAGCAACTTAGTAGAAGCTTCAAGCTGATAGTTCAAGACTAGCGACAGAGCAGTTGGTTGAAGACGTGAAGTAGGCAGTCGCACAATGCACCACTTAGGTTGTTGTCATACAAGTCGAACTTGGAGGTCTTCATGCCAATATCTATGTGTCTGCAGCGTGAATTGAGGGAAAATCAACCATGTTTGTTTTGGGGGCCTATTGGGAACGGGTTCCCCCAGGCATAGTTTTGGGTCTAAAAACCCATATTTTGGCATAGTTTTGTAATAAAGTTATAAAGACTCCACATTTTGTGGTTGCGAAGCATGAAGGTGTCAAGAGTCATAAAGGGTTGTCCGCCCTTATTTTGTAAAGTATAAGGTTGGTTGTAAAGGTCCACCCATGGTCCGTGGACCATGGGATTGTATAAAAAGGAGTTAAGTAAGTAAGCTCTAGGTAGTTAGTAGCAAAGAATGAAGTGAGGATTTAAGCATTGGAGTCTTGATAGGGGATTCTAAGTGTTCTTGGGTCTTAGCATAGGTAAAGGCTTTGGAGCTAAGTGTGCAGAGGCTTAGGGTGGAATTTCGCAATTGAGTGCATGGACCCCGGACGTTATGTGCACAGGGTCGACAGAGTCTGTATTAACTTAAATATATCAATAAAGATAAGTATTTTGGAATTACTGTGTACTTATTTCTTCTTAATGCATCTGATTATATTGTGTTTTGGGTTTAATTTACAATGTTTATGTGATGCGCAAATATATGTGATTGTATTGGTTAATTAAACGTAAGTAGGGATATCAGTTTACGCAACGCTAATTGTGATTGATTATTAAGATAAGTAAAACACTTAAGATAACTTGGGAATCTATACAATATAGTGTCGTAGCTACGTAAAAGTACTTGGATCATGGGTTAGGGCTATGTGAAGGTCAATCATACACCTTTGCGGAGGTACTAAAGGGTGGAGTAAAGGGTAGACTCACAGAGCCCTAAGGCTTAGTGACCTATGCAAAAGTAGGGGATGAGGGTATAAACTGACATCACGACCATCTCAGGGTGCAAAAACTTGGTTCTAGCATCCCCCCATACTGCTTCGGGTGGGACCTCGGTCCACGCTTAGCGGGTTGATGCTGAAAGGGCCAGTAGTGTAGGGATTTGTTTGGCCAACTAATGTTGAACCTCGGTCGCCCGACAAAGCCAACACTAATAATGGGATGACATCAAATAAAAAAATATCCTATTCTATCATGATGCATTGTTTTCGGTTTTGGGTCCAGGTGACCAGGAGGGAGGACAAGACACTGAAACTGTATAGAGCACAACTCAGGCTAGGATGTGAGGCTCAGGAGTGCTATCATGAAAACCTATACAAAGGTCACTCGGAGGCAAAATTTCACAATCAGGGACATCATTGATAGTAGCAAGGTGGAAACAAGTTGGGAGGAGCTGCGCAATTCTTGGGAGGAATACAAGGAAGGGTGTCCGGGAGAACTTTTGGACATTTCTACGCAATTTTTAGGATGAGGTCTGAGTGGCCCACTTGGGGTCCATTCGATAATCTGCACAATTTATTGGAGGGAGATAAAATTGGGAAGCAGAGGGCACTAGCAAGAAATTCTACATAATTTTCTAGAGCAAGGCATGATCGAACTGGGGCAAGATACTAGTCAAAAATTGTGTATTTATGAGAGATAGTGCGGTATAGGCAACACTATGCAATTTCTGGAAATAGTGCAAAGCGGGGCGGCATAAGGTGTACCAGTCAGGACCGCACAATTTTCAAGAATAGTGCAGAGGAAGCCAGCATAAGGCCTCACTTTGCATGAGTACACAATTTCTACAAGTAGTACAAGGTAGGTAACTGGGTATGTCTGTGTAATTTTGGAGAGAATTACAATCTCGGGTCATAGTGCAGTGCAAATTTCTAGTAAATCAGAGGGAGGCTTGATAACTGATCTTGTGGGAAGTGAAAATTATTAGATCAAGCTTGGAGACAACTTCTACACAATTCTGGGAGATAAACAACCTACTCACTTCCAAGATTGTGTAGTGAAATTCCTGGGATGACAACCTTAAACAATGCATTGTTATGGGTAGCAGAGCAGGGTCACTAAGAGCTGATACTGCACAATGTAGCTTAGTTGGGGTCTGGTTGAAGAGGTTTGTCTCATTGATATATTTTTAGGAAAAATGGCTAAGTGCGAGAGCAAGTGAACTTGTATAGACATGAAATTGTAATCAGACACTTATCATGACTCAACGACAAGACACCACAAACCAACAAGACAAACATGTGCTAAGTGAGACTGTCTTAAGGTTTAGAGCGACAAGTGTGACACTTGAGATAGACCTTCGAACAACCATGATGAAACTTGTGTGACAATGCTTACAACTTTATGTGAGTATGACCAATGTTCACAGAGTGAATACAACTCATGCACACAAAGACCAAAGTTCAAAATCAATAGAACAAGATCACAAGCATGACAAAGCAATCAACATGCCAAAAGGAGATCATTGATCATACAAGCAAAAGGATAAAAAGTCTCTACAAGAGCTCATGGAATGAGCTAGAGTGTTTGCAACCATCAGTGGAAAAACCATGGAAGGCAATGAAATTTGGATGCAGGCCAAAATTTTGTAGGGTGTTGCAACCGTTACAACAGGGCCAAATTATTATTAATACTATGCAAAAAAAACATTATTAACCCTAATATTAATATTAAAAGATTAATATTAATAATATTATTAAATACAATATTAATATTAATATTTATAATATTAGTATTATTAAATTTAATAACTTTGGATTAATACAATATTAAATTTAATATAATATTCTATTTGTTATACTATAATACATATTAATATATCATGATATCTATTAGCTCTAGATATATATGGAGTGAATAACAAAGACATAGAGTGATAAAGGTGGAGATAGGGAGAGTCACAAGGGAGAGATAGACATAAACTGAAAGAGAGGGTAGAGGAGGAATGAAGAGAGAGGGGGAGAGGAGTGAGAGAGCTAGAGAAGGGTAAGAGAGGGAGAGGGATATAGATGGAGGGGGGATAGAGATAAGGAGAGAGGGAGGGAGATATTGAGAGGATTGGAGGGCAAAGAGAGAGAGAGAGAGAGAGAGAGAGAGAGAGAGAGAGAGAGAGAGAGAGAAGAGAGAGATGGGGAAAGAGAGATGACAGTAGGAGATAAAGCGAGAGAGGAAGGATGAGAGGGAGGAGGATAAAGGGAGAGATTGAGAGATGGAGTTGGAGTAGGAGAGAGGGAGGGAATAAGAAATATATAGAGAGTGAGAAGTGAAGAGAGAGTGTGAGTGACATGTGATAGATGGGGAGAGAGTGTGTATGCTTAGGGTTGAGAAAAGGAGACAAAGAGGGAGAGATGGAGAGAAGGGGGGAGATAAGGAGAGAGAAGGAGAGAGGTAGGGATATAGTAACATAGCTAGAGAGAGAGAGAGAGAGAGAGAGAGAGAGAGAGAGAGAGAGAGAGAGATGGGGGAAGAGAGATGGAGGTAGGAGAGAAAGGGAGAGAGAGGAAGGATGAGAGAAAAAACTTGAGAGAAAGGAGGAGAGTGATGGGGGAAGAGAGGATTGGAGAGAAGAGATAGATAAAGAGGAGTTGAGAGTGAGGAGGATAAAGGGAGGGATAGAGGAGGAGAGATGGATTTGGAGTGCGAGAGAAGGAGGGAAGAAGAAATACATAGAGAGTGAGAAGTTGAGAGAGAGAGGGAGTGACAAGGGAGATATGGAGAGAGAGACTGCGTATGATTGGGGTGAGATAAAGAGACAAAGAAGGAGAGATGGAGAGAAGGGGGGAGAGAATGAGAGAAGAGGAGAGAGGGAGGGATATAATAATAGAGTTGGATGGTGAAGAGAGAGAGAGAGAGAGATGTGGGAGAGAAATGGAGAGATAGGAAGGAAGAGAGAATATGAGAGAGAGTGATAGAGAGATGAAGTTGGATGGGGGGAGAGGGGAAGGTAAGAGGAAATACATAGAGTGAGAAAGGTGGAGAGAGTGAGAGGAAGTGATAAGGAATATGGAGAGAGAGGGAGATAGGAGAGTAGGAGGAAAGATAGACAGAATTGAGGGAGAGGGAGAGAAGGGGAAGAGAGAGAGAGAAGGAGAGGAGGATGGGTGGATGGACAAATAGATATATTGGAGAAAGAGAGTGTATGTTTTCAGTGCACGATATAGAGAGACCAAGGGAGATAAAGATATTGATGGAAGGCAAAGAGAGGGAATAAGAGAGATATGGTGATAGGGATGGAAGGACAGGGAGATTGATAGATATGGAGTGAAAGAGAGTGTGTGTTTGCGGGGGTGAGATAGAGAGACAAAGGAGAGTTGGAGGGAGATATAGATATAGAGGGAAGGGGGAGAGAGAGAAGAATATTTCTTTCACTATATGCATTGATTTCAGTGTAGATGGTGATTTCTAATCCTATTTGATTTCTTGCACTAGACACATTGATTTTAGCATAGATGTTGATTTATAATTATATTTGATTGCTTGCAATAGATGCACTTATTTCAATGTAGATAATTTCAAATCCTATTTGATTTCTTGCACTAAATTCATTGATTTCAGTGTAGATGGTAATTTCTAATCCTATTTGATTGATTGCACTAGATGCATTGATTTAAATGTAGATGTTGATTTCTAATGATATTTGATTGCTTGCACTAGACGCATTGATTTCAATGTAGATTATTTCTAATCATGTTTGTTTTCTTGCACTAAATGCAATGATTTCATTGTAGATTGTCATTTCTAATCGTATTTGATTGTTTGCACTAAATGCATTTATTTTAGTGTAGATGTTGGTTTCTAATCCTAGTTTCTTATTTGCACTAGATGCATTGATTTTAGTGTAGATGTTTATTTCTAATACTATTTTATTGCTTCCATTAGATTCATTCATTTCAATGTAGAAGTTGTTTTCTAATCTTATTTTATTTCTTGCGTTAGATGCATTGATTTTAGTGTAGATGTTGATTTCTGATTTGGTGCAATTGGATGCATGATGGTACATTAATTTTAAAGTGATTGGATTAGTGATGTGCATTGATTTTAGTGTAAGCACAAAATGTTGTTGGCAATGTACATTGATTTTTGTGTTATAGATATCAACCTATTAATATTAGAGAGCAAGAGAGAGAAGGTATGATTTTTACTACAACAACTCGAGGTAAATGTTTAAATGGTTTACGATTTCAACTGTGCTTCTCATATAATTGGTATGAAGAGATGACAAAACTAACAAGGGTGATAATAAGAATGGTAGAAGAAAATAGTTTTAGATTGATCACAATGAAGACTATTTGTAATCGACTACATTCTTATTATTCACATTTTCTATCATTCAACACTATTACAATATCACTTTGCATTCAAAATCTTTATTTCATCACTAAAGTTATTAACAATATTTATCATCTCAACAAACTGAGGTAACTAAGAAAATTTAAAATTAAAATGATGAGATTAATCTCAAACATATTTAGCATATTTAAAATTATTATATAAATATTAGATGTATTTACATATTATTGATAAAATTAATCATATCTTCTATAGGTTTTCACTTGACTGCAGGCGATTGAAAACACTAGATCCATCTTAACTATAGATCTATCAAATGCTGAGATGGATCAAATATCTCGAGGCGAAAACCTTTCCTCAAGTTTTTGCACTCAGAAAAAAGAGGTTTGCACCTCGAGAGATTTGATCCCTCTCAATGCTTGATAGATCCGGAGTTAAGATGGATCTAGGCTGGTTTATATGAGGATATTATTTCAATATATATATATATATATATATATATATATATATATATATATATATATATATATATATATATATATATATATATAGTTTTTATTAAATTATGTATAAATTATTTGATGGAATTTGTAATTAGGACACACTTTTACTCGCATGGCACAAGGTTGATTTATTTATTATCATTATAACCTCTAGGTGTTCCCATGTGTTGGACACCTAATTCGCTAAGGGTTACGGTGTGGAATGTGAAAGGTCATTGGAGTCCAAGTGACCATTTGGTATATGAAACCCGAGGGTGATAACAATGTATTATAAATGCATGTCTTTTGAATAGTAAATGAAACTCACGATTTATCTTTCATATCTTGTTTATTATGTTTTGTGTTTAACATGGTATTAGAGTAGGCAAATGTTGAGTCCCCTAATCCAATTTGAGCCACTTATATGCATGGCTCTTCTTTGCATGTCAATACTGCGCCTCTACCCATTGTCCTAAAATAGAGAAACCAGTGTTCTTCCTCATACCTAAGTCTATGGGTCCTCAATTTAAGAGGCTCCTTGAATAGCATTGATTTGAGCTTCCTACTCTCTCGCTTTATTAGGGGTGTGCGACAATCATTGTCATAATGTATTTGTGCCTACTCTTCACCAATGTCCTTTTCATCCATTTTTTATCATACAATCATAACCTGGATATGAAGTATCAAGTTTTATGGGTCTTTGGTAATAATACCGAAATGAGAGAGAAACCTTCACACCCTACTCATAGAATTTTTTCCTTGACTTCCATCATTTTTCACTGTGCATATTCTTTGTGAGTAGGTTGAGCATGAATATGTTGAAGAAACACTAGTCTATATATGTTTATTTGAAGCATGTGTTTACTTCATAATTATTCTCCTTGCTAAACTAATATTGAGGAATAGTTTGAATAGTCCAACTTTTGCAGAAAGTTTGTGAAGGGATGAAAAAAAAGTTGTGTTTCTACTAACAAACCCTAATGATGTATCTTTAGTTTGTCCCCCGATGTCATGCTATACTGATATATTTTTGCCTCTTTGTTCACCTCTATTTCCTTATGAATTCACTCGATGATTTGGTAAGAAAGCTTTAACATAAACCCACAAAGATTGAATAAAAGACATCACTTACATTATTATAATTTGACCAGAAGTGATGGGTCATAAATCAATACATATGATGTGTGGTAATGCAAAATTCTCATGAAATTGTAGTTGAAGTCTAGCTACCATGCTATTTTCTAGAAACCAAGAATTTATTGCTAAACAAAAAAATAAAAACCATTCAAACTCCACCATGTTCTCTATGATTGTTGAAATCAACCACATCAAATTACTTTTGTTTTCCAAGACATAATGAAAATGATTCTCTAAGATATCACCTACGAATGAAAAACTCGAATGTTGTGTTAAAGCAACACAACATGGATGGTATTGTTGGGAAGGCATGACTCCATGACTATTAGTTTTAAAGCTACAAATAATGACCATTGGGATTTAAAATAAATGTTGTGCTGCATTGAATAATGTATGGTATAAGGATGTGAGTTGATCTCTTTTTAAAATACCATATGGTATATGATATATGATGGCCATCCATTTATATGAGTATTGACGTATAATTTTTATGCTACTTGGAGACACTATATGAAATGGGTGTTGATTTATATAGGTGATGGTATCTACATTTTTTGGAAGATAGTTTATCATGTGAAGGGCATATAATATCATTGGTCTATATTGGCATGGTTGTATATGTGATATTATGTCATATTTTTGAATTGCTATCATATATTATACTATATATTACACAGTTCAATGTAAAATCAAGAGCTATACTATTTATTGGTTTCCTGTTGATAAATATAATATTTATTTCATTGAAGAAAGTGCCAAGTTCAGAGAACAAATCATAAATTGATATGGTCAACACCTTCTATTTGTTGAAAAAATGACTAGAATTTCTGAATAATTAAAGTTGCCAAACATATTAATACACTTCATTGTTCATGATAGAGTTGAAATTGGAAAGGGAACTCTCTTGGAAATTCAGACATGTTTACAAAATGCACAAGAAAAAAATTATGTTTTGCAGCTTGAATCACAACTACAACACGAGAAGTTAGAAAAGCATAGTTGTCATTCTTAATGTGTTTTTATTCAGAGCAATCATCCATTTGAGGTTGCTACAAACATCCATGAGAAACCAACAAGTCATCAAGTCAATAAAGTTGAGAGTGGTCCCCATCAGGTGCTAATTTTAGAAGAAATTTTATATACTGATGTAGCAGTTTAAGTTCCACTTCCCAATACCATCACCATAAATTGGGAAGAACTTCTTAGAAACAAGAATAAAAAGGGTTTTGGATATGACAAGGAAGTGTCCTTTCATATTCCAAACTACTCCAAGCCCATTCAGTTTTAAAGTGTTGGGTTTATTCAAGACAACTCAATTTCACCTCCTCTTCTTCCACATTCATAGTAGATTGTCAAATGCCAACACTGTGAGAAGGTTGGCCATTTGAAAGATCATTGTTTTGATTTCCTTCTGTGTGAGCATTATGTTCAGCATAATCACCATTCAAATAAATTCTTCAGAAATAAGCCTCGTACAAGAATTAAGATTCACCTTGGATGGATCACTTCTTGGAAATGGGCTTGAACAACCGAGACGATATTTAAGTAATATGTCATAATTTCTTCTCGAGTATTAAAAAGTCTTGTTGTTCCTTTTTCTTGATCTTCTTATCTTGTATTTGACAAGGGAGGAATTGATGGTCATGTACAAGATTCAAAGAGAAATCAAGTGAGCCTAAAGCCACAACCTCATCCTGTTTCCTGGGCCTACAACCAAAGTTATCCATACCGAGATTCATAGTTGTAGATAGAGACAGAGATGCCCATGAGAATTCCTTTGGTTGGTGGCCTTCCTTAAACCACCACAAGTTAATACCTCCCATTTCAAGTTGAGGTTCTCCATCTTTTGCATAGGTTGAAGACCTCCCTTTTCTAGGTGGATGGTCTCCCTCTTCAAAGTATTAAAGAGTAATTTATATAGCATAAGACTTCATGTTCTTGCAATATTTGGAAGAGTTCCTTGAATTGCACTAAGTGTTCTAGGTTGAGACCCAAAGGTCTCCCTTTTCAAAAAATAAATTGGGAGTAGTTTCTCTAGTAGAAGACATCAAATTCTAGTGATATTTGGAAGAGTTCTAGGAAATGCACTAATCGTTCTAATGTTGGTTGTCATCCTTAAACCACTCTGAGTTGATACCTCAAGTTCTCCCACATTATACCTTTTTTGAGGGAGAACATTTAGCCATTGGTTGCAACTATTGTATTACAACTCTCTTCTTGGACTCATATAAAATCCTTCAAGTTAGGGTGGGGGATGTTGGACACATAATCCACTAAGGTTTATGGCATGGAATGTGAAAGGTAATTGTATTCTAAAACACAAATTGGTATATGAAAACCAAGGGTCATAGCAATGTAGTATCAATGTATATGTTGTAAATAGTAAATGAAACTCATGATTTATCTTTCATATCTTATGTATTATGTTTGTGTAAGAGAGAGGAGGGGAGGGAGGGAGAGAGTGAGAGAGAGGGTGGGAAGAACAAAGACATAGATAGAGAGATGTATAGAAGAGAGTAGGAAAGATAGAAAGAAGGAGAGGGGAGAGAGTGTGAGAGAAAGGTAAGAGAGAGAGGGAGACATAGATATTTGATGAGGGAGAGAGAGGGAGAGAGGGAAGGAGAGGGTGAAGGATATAGTGAAATATTTGGAGAGTCGAGAGAGATATGGTGGGGATAGATAAAGGGAGGCAGGAGAGAAATATAGTTAGAGGAAGAAGAAGACATATGACTTGAGAGAGTGAAGGACAAAGGGAGGTATAGAGAGATTGAGTTTAAAGGGGGGAGAGAGAGATAGGGAAGAAAAAAGAACGAGAGATATATTTGGAGAGGGGGAGGGGGTGACAAGGGAGAGAGAGAGAATGCATGAGAGAGGAGAGGAGGGATGAAAAATAGGAGAGAGAGGGAGATGGAGATATGGGAAAGAGAGAGGGAAGGAGGTACACATATTTAGGGGGGAGAGAAGCACATAGAGAGAAGGATATAGGGAGCAAGATAGTGATAGAGTTTTAGGGAAGAGAGATAAATCGAGTGATGGGAGGAGAGAGAGAAAGGGAGAGAGAGGAAGGAAAGTTGAGAGGGGTTGAGAGAGAAAATGAGACATAGAGGAAGAGAGATGGATTTGGAGAGGGAGAGGGAGGGAGGCAATAAGAAATACATAAAGTAAGAAAGGTGGAAAGAGAAATAGGGTGATAAGGGAGAGAAGGAAAGAGCGGTGGGAGGAGGGAGAGAGAGAATCTCTCAAGGTGCAAACCTTTCTTGAATTTTTTCACTCCAAAAAAACGTTTGCACATGAAGAGATCGTATCCCTATGAGTGCTTGATTGATCCCATCTTAAGATGGATATAGGCTCGTTAATAAATTTAAATATGGTTATAAAACAATTTAGGAATGAAGAACATTATTAGTTTATAATTGACCATTTCAAACTAAATTATTTAATTTTGAAATATATATATATATTCAACATTGTCAAACTAACTATTGTTTGAATATTTGATTGGAAGATAACTTGAAGGTCTTATTGTAGCCTTTGGATAACACAATTTCATGTGGATAACTGCATCACATATGTTATGCCATAAGTTATGCATATCGCTGCAATATTAATGTATTATTTATAGATATTTGTGTAGTAATGTCTTAATCCAAAAAAAAAAAAATCCTAGAAAATAACACATATTCAAATAAATATCATATTTACCATGAGTTAATTTAAGCAATTTTTTACATTTAAAATGGGTATAAACAATATGTAAACAAATATAAATTCGACATTAAAAAATGTCAACATATTATATTTATTACATTAAACCTAATGCGTACACCTCTAATCTATGATGGCTTGTAGAGGGCCACTACACATAATAACTTTAATAACATTTAATAAACAAAATACATTGAGAAAGGATTTTTGAGAACATATTATATTGAGCGAAGTGGCACTCTTCAACCTAGTATGGTAAGGATATAAATATTTTGTAATGAAATGTCTTGGTTAACATTTTGACTGGGTCAAATTAACTATAATTGTGAATGAAACGATTTGACTAGGTAAAATTACTCAAAGCTAAAACTAAAAATAATATAAGATAAAATAGAATAAAATAAAAATCATAAAATTATTAAGTATAATTAATTATAATTAATAATTAAACTCGCCTAGATCCATGTTAGCTCCACATATACCAACTTGCAAGAGGAATCAAATTTTGATGAGATACAAACCTCTTGGTACATAAAGAATTAAGATGGATCTAGGATGGTTATAAAATATTTATTTCTATATTTAGTTCTTTGTATGTTAATATCAATTATTATTACTAATAAATTCTATAATAATATATAGCTATAAATGTATTTTTAAAATATTTCATGTTGGATATAGTAGGGTATCTTCTCGTTCTTTTTAAAATTTATATAATTATTTTCTTTTATATGTGGAGGTTATTTAAAAAATTATATGTATGTAATATTTTTAGGATTAGGGAGACTTGTACTTGCATGACATACAATTAATCTAGTTTATTATCATTATAACATGTAGGTGTTCACATGCTACACCACATGTGGCATAAATGGTTAATTGGGGTTTTAACCAATAATGTTATAAGGAGTGTTTTAATAATGCACTCTATCACTCACTTATCTATATTCTAGGGGTTTTTTTAAAAGCAAAGATGGGGGTGAGCTTAATTCACTTAGGTGTGGATGGCTCACAATACAATTCCCTCAAGGTATTTCCATAATTTTTAAGATAAGTGACACAATTAATAATGATGATGATGATTATGACTAACCTCCACTAATACCTATGAGGTCTATCAAACCGAAAGAAAATAAATTAGTTGATACTTTTTATGTGTGTGGGTGAGAAGACTATTAATATAATCTCTTAAGGTGCAACTAGACAATTTTACCATTACCTCATGGTATTCCCATAACTTTTAAGATAAACAACCCTTACTAGAGTATTGAGGGGTTTTTGTAGTGCATTATATAACATATCAATTTTTGGATTCAACTACATTAAGTAAGTGAGTCATCTATGACCATTTCCATGAGAGGTAGTCGTACCTCATTAATTTCTCATGATTTTTGGATAGTCCACTTAGCATTCATTACATTGGGTGATGCTCACAAGGGTGAAGAAGTGGGATTGAAATTAGTGAAATGAATCACATAGCGTCAATAATCACTTTTGGGGCTTGCACTGAGTAACCAGGACTTCCTGGGAGGTCACCCATACTGTGGAGTTTCTCCCACAATCAAGCCCACTTATCTTTCAACCCTATATGCAAACCCTTAGCAAGTATTGTGCCTCATGAACCATTCAAGTAGAGTTCCCTTTACTCTTTTGAATTTAAGTATTGAGGGGTTTTCGTAGTGCATTATATTAGATATAATTTTTGGGATTCAACTCTGTTAAGTAAGTCATTCATCTATGACCACTTCCATGAAAGGTAGTCATGACTCACTAATTTCTCATGATTTTTGAATAGTCCACTTAGCACTCATTACATCGGGTGATGCTCACATGGGTGAAGAAGTGGGTTTGACACTATTGAAATAAATCACATAGCGTCAATCATCACTTTTTGGGGTTGCACCAAGTAAGAAAGACTTCCTCAGAGGTCACCCATTCTAGATTGCCTCAAGTACGATGCCTCATGAACCATTCAAGTAGAGTTCCCTTCACTCTTTTGAATTTAATTATTGAGGTTTTTCATATGTGCATTATATTAGATATCATTTTTGGGATTCAACTCCGTTAAGTAAATCATTTATCTATGGCCATTTCCATGAGATGTAGTCATAATTCACTAATTTCTCATGATTTTTTTTAATATTCCACTCAGCACTCATTGCATAAGGTGATGCTCACACGGGTGAAGAAGTGGGATTGAAACTAGTG
This sequence comes from Pinus taeda, assembly GCA_000404065.3. Lineage (NCBI taxonomy): Eukaryota > Viridiplantae > Streptophyta > Pinopsida > Pinales > Pinaceae > Pinus > Pinus taeda. The sequence continues at coordinate 133,693 of APFE030970285.1, forward strand.
AAATAAACACATAGCATCAATCATCACTTCTTGGGCTTGCACCTAGTAACCTAGACTTCCCACAAACTCCTTGTTACTCGATGTAAGGTACAGAAGTGATGATTGATGCTTTGTGATTCATTTCAATAGTTTGAATCCCACTTCTTCACCCGTGTGAGCAACACCTCATGCAATGAATGCTAAGTGGACTTAAAAAATCACGAGAACTAATGAGTTACGACTACCTATTGTGGAAATGGTCATGGATGAATGAATTACTTAACACAGTTGAATCCAAAAAACAATATGTAATATAATGAACTACGAAAACCCCTCAATACTTAAATTCAAAAGAGTGAAGTGAATTCTACTTGAATGGTTCATGAGCCACAATACTTGCAAAGTTTTTTCAAATGGGGTAGCAAGCTAAGTGGGCTTGATTGTGGGGAAAAATCCATAGTTAAGAGTGCTTGAGCGAGAAGCGATCTCGGATGGGTGACCTATGAGGAAGTCTTGGTTACTCGTTACAAGCCTAAAAGTGATGATTGACGCTATGTGATTCATTTCACTAGTTTCAATCCCACTTCTTCACCTGTGTGAGCATCACCCAATGCGATGAATGCTAAGTGGACTATTCAAAAATCATGAGAAATTAGTGAGTAACGACTACCTCTCATGGAAATGGTCATAGATGAATGACTTACTTAACGCAATTGAATCCCAAAAATGATATCTAATATAATGCACTGTCAAAACCCCTTAATACTTAAATTCAAAATAGTGAAGGGAACTCTATTTGAATGGTTCATGAGGCACAATACTTGCTAAGGTTTTAGAAATGGGGTGGCAAGCTAAGTGGGCTTGATTGTGGGGAAAACTTCAGAGTTAACCGCGATTGAGTGAGAGACGATCTAGGATTGTCATGGTTAGTTGGTGCAAGCCCCAGAAGTGATGTTTGATGCTATAGTTTCAATCCCACTTCTTCACCTGTGTGCATCACCCGATGAAATGAGTGTTAAGTGGACTATTCAAAAATCATGAGAAATTAGTGAGTTACGACTACCTCTCATGGAAATGGACATGGATGAATGACTTACTTAATATAGTTGAATCCCAAAAATGATATCTAACCCTTATTAGAATTATACTTATATCAAAAGACCCAAAAATGATATCTAACCCTTATTAGAATTATACTTATATCAAAAGACTTATTGGGTTTCTCATTACATCTAATTCCTTTGTATAGTTTTTATTTGGACATTTCCTTGAATCCATTTTAAAGCTATACTATACTAATTATTAACTAATTTTAAACATGTTTAATAAGATATAAGGTAGTTTTAGTAAATTATGACATCATACTAACTTAAATCTATCTTAATTTACTAAGTGCTTAGAGGGATCAACGAGATAAGATAGATATAAGTTATTTTAATTGTTAACTTTTAAATATACCATATTATAAAAAAATACCATAAAAAAAAAACTATAGACCTCAGATTTTTATTTTATTTTTGATTTAATTATATTTTGTTTTATTTTGTATTACTCAAAATATTTATTGCATCTTTAGCATATAAATTACCTATTAAGACAATTAAATAATATTTTTACACATTCACACTCTACTTAGTTTAATAAGAAATTCATTACAAAATTGAATTGAAAATGGTATATAAGTTACTTTTGGTAGATTCCTGCAATAATATTGGTGGACCACAACTCTAATAGTTGTTGTCATGCCCTCAGATGTATAGAGCGAATTTGCATCTGTAGAAAAATACTTTTCCTCTACTCGTGTGAAGACCTGTGGGTGTTCTTTAGGGACACAATCGTGGACTTATAACGGTCCTTGGGGAATCACGTATCCCTTCGGTGTCAATTTTTTCATTGCCCTTCAGTTAGGGTTTCTTCTTAACTGAAGTTTCTTCTTTCTTGGCGTATCTAACGACTTATTCTTCCATCTTTTTATATGTCATCCATTCCGTCCCCGATAGATTTCATTTCAAGAGACGTTGCTTCTTTGGACTCCATAATTTTCACCACCATTCAATCTGGATTGTATTCCCGTATCTCGCACAAGTTTTGTGGAGGATCAGTGATATTTGGAGTCCAAGATGCAGATATTTGTGAAGACTCTAACAGGGAAGACGATCACCCTCGATGTTGAAACCAGCGATACTATTTATAATGTGAAGAGCAAAGTCCAGGTGTTTCTCTTGAAATTGGAATCATGTTGTATCCAAATTTGGTTTACATTTTCGCTTGTTTAGTTGTTGTGTGGTTTTGTAGGACAGAATAGTAGAACCAAGTTTTTATTTTTGAATTTTTTGTTACATGTTTGGTTTTTCTTTTACGGATGACATTTGGTTGTGAATGTATTTTTTTGTAGTGTTTGTATAGTGCTTGCTGATAGCCTTTTAAATCTTTGCAGATTTTGAAGGGTTTGTACAGTACTCACTGATAGTCTTTGAAATCATTGTGGATTTTTAAGCGTTTGTAATATGTATACGACTTGCTTATAGTTTTTTAAATCGTTAGAGAGTTTGAAGGGTTCGTATCTTACTTGCTGATAGTCTTTTCAACCATTACAGATTTGTGAGGGTTTGCGTCCTATTTGAGGTTTAAGCACTGTCTATAGCGAGTATTTTATAGTGGGGCTTGTTATTTGGTTGTTATGGCAGGACAAGGAAGGTATCCCTCCAGATCAGCAGCGATTAATATTTGCTGGAAAACAGCTAGAAGATGGGCGCACTCTAGCAGATTATAATATTCAAAAGGAATCAACTCTTCACTTGGTTTTGCGCTTAAGGGGAGGCTTTGTCGTCGAGGTGAAGACCCTTACCGGAAGTGTAGTCGAGATAGATATTGAGCCCAATGATACGATTGACCGAATTAAGGAGCTAATTGAGGAAAAGGAAGGAATACCGCCTACACAGCAAAAGTAAGCAATGGTCGCAGATCCCTGTGCAGGTTTTTTTGTGTGCCTTTTATAATATAATTTAGTTATTTTATAGTATGATTTCATCTGTTTGTGTGCCTACAATAATATAATTTATTTACTTTATACTATGATTTCATGGTTTGTTGCAAGTGAATGCCGAAGTGAATGTTGCAGTACTGAATTTTTCTTTAGTCTCTTTGTATCTCTTTTTTTGGAAGCTTAATATTACCTGATCCTTTTAGCTTTCAAATTTCATTAATTAATAAAGCTATGCAATTTTGCATTTTATAAATTTAAAAGAAATTAGTTAATTTTATGAATCAGTATCTAAATTTTAAAATTTAAATTTTGTTTTACTTATAAGGTCAAATAGATGTAATTTTTAATTTCATTTAGATTATAAAATTTTAGTTAATATAATTCATCTACTTTATAGTATGATTTCAACATGCAACCAAGTGACTCCTATTATTTTAAGTTGAGCATATTTGTGTTTTTATATATAATTTTTTTTAGGGATTGGAGTCTAGAACATAACTAGCTTTTCCAGCCCAAGTGAATGTTGCAAATGTTGCAGCACTGAGTTTTTCATTGGTGTCTTTGCATCTTCTCTTTGGAAGCTTGATATTATTTTAAGTTGAGCATATGTGTGTTTTTATATAAACTTTTTAGGGATTGGAGTCTAAGTTGAGCATATGTGTGTTTTTATATATAAATATTTTAGGGATTGGAGTCTAGACCATAACCAGCTTTTCCAACCCAAGTGAATGTTGTAGTAGTGAGTTTTTCCTTGGTGTCTTTGCATCTTCTCTTTGGAAGCTTGATGTTATTTTAAGTTGAGCATAATTGTGTGTTTTTATATATAATTTTTTTAGGGATTGGAGTCTAAGTTGAACATATGTGTGATTATATATATAATTTTTTAGGGATTGGAGTCTAGACCATAACTAGCATTTCCAGCCCAAGTGAATGATGTTGCAGCACTGAGTTTTTCCTTGTGTCTTTCCTTTGTGTTTTTGCATCTTCTCTTTGGAAGCTTGATACTATTTTGAGTTGAGCATATGTGTGTTTTTATATATACTTATTTTTCATTAGTGTCTTTGCATTCTTCTCTTTGGAAGCTTTGATATTGTTTTAAGTTGAGCATAATAGTGTTTTTATATATAATTTTTTTAGGGATTGGAGTCTAGATCATAACTAGCTTTTCCAACCCAAGTGTAAGTTGAGCATATGTGTATTTTTATATACAAAATTTTTAGGGATTGGAGTCTAGACCATAACTGAGTGTAAGTTGAGCATATGTGTGTTTTTATATATAAAATTTTTAGGGATTGGAGTCTAGACCATAACCAACTTTTCCCCACCCAAGTGTAAATTGAGCATATGTGTGTTTTTATTGAGCATATGTGTGTTTTCATATATAAAATTTTTAGGGATTGGAGTCTAGACCATAACCAACTTTTCCCCACCCAAGTGTAAATTGAGAATATGTGTGTTTTTATATAAATTTTTTAGGGATTGCAGTCTAGACCATAACTAGATTTTCCCCACCCAAGTGTAAGTTGAGCGTATGTCTATTTTTATACATAGAACTTTTAGGGATTGAAGTCTAGACTATAAGTGAGTGTAAGTTGAGCATATGTGTGTTTTTATATATAATGTGTGTTTTTATATATAATTTTTAAACTTTTAGGGATTGGAGTCTAGACCATAACTGAGTGTAAGTTGAGCATATGTGTGTTTTTATATATTAGGGATTGGAGTGTTGACCATAACCAAGTTTTCCCACCCAAGTGATATGTGTGTTTTTAGATATAAAATTTTTAGGGATTGGAGTTTAGACCATAACCAACATTTCCCCACCCAAGTGTAAGTTGGAGTCTAGACCATAAGTGAGTGTGAGTTGAGCATATGTGTGTTTTTATATATAACATTTTTAGGGATTGGACTCTAGACCATAACCAACTTTTCCCACCCAAGTGATATGTGTTTTTTTATATATAAAATTTTTAGAGATTGAGTCTATACCATAACCAGCTTTGGGATTGGAGTCTAGACCATAACTAGCTTTCCCCCACCCAAGTATAAGGTGGAGTCTAGACCATAAGTGAGTGTAAGTTGAGCATATGTGTGTTATTATATATAAAATTTTTAGGGATTGGACTCTAGACCATAACCAACTTTTCCCACCCTAGTGATATGTGTGTTTTTATATATAAATTTTTTAGGGATTGGAGTCTAGACCATAACCAGCTTTTCCCCACCTAATTGTAAGTTGAGCATATGTGTGTTTTTATATATAAATTTTTTAGGGATTGGAGGCTAGACCTTAATTGATTGTAATATGTGTGTTTTTATATATAAATTTTTTAGGGATTGGAGTCTAGACCATAAATAGCTTTTCCCACCCAAGTGAATGTTGTAGCACTAAATTTTTCTTTTCCCACCCAAGTGAATGTTGTAGCACTGAGTTTTGCTTTTCCCACCAAAGCGAATGTTGCAGCACGAATGTTGTAGCACTCAGTGTTGCCTTGTTGTCTTTGCATCTCCTATTTGGAAGCTTGATAGTATTTTAAGTTGAGCATATGTTTGTTTTTGTATATAAATGTTTTAGGGATTGGAGTCTAGACCATTTCCCACCCAAGTGCAAGTTGAGCATATGTGTGTTTTTATATATAAAATTATTAGTGATTGGAGTCTAGACCATAACCAAATTTTCTGGGCCAAGTGAATGTTGTGGCAGAATTTTCTGTTGCATCTTCTCTTTGGAAGCTTGATATTATTTTAAGGTATATGTTTGTATTTATATATAATTTTTTTAGGGATTGGAGTCTTTCCTTTTTCATGTTCTCTTTGGAAGCTTGATATTATTTTAGGTAGAGAATATGTGTGTTTTTTTATATAAATTTTTTAGAGATTGGTGTTTAGACCATAACCAACTTAAACCAACTTTTCAGGCCCAACCCTGAGTTTTCCTTGGTCTCTTTGCATCTTCTCTTTGGAAGCTCGATATTATTTTAAGTTGAGCATATGTGTGATTTTATATATAATTTTTTTGGAGATTGAAATCTAGACCATAAGGAGATTTTCCTACCCAAGACCATTTCCCACCCAAGTGCAAGTTGAGCATATGTGTGTTTTTATATATAAAATTATTAGTGATTGGAGTCTAGACCATAACCAAATTTTCTGGGCCAAGTGAATGTTGTGGCAGAATATTATGTTGCATCTTCTCTTTGGAAGCTTGATATTATTTTAAGTAGAGTAAATGTTTGTATTTATATATAAATTTTTTAGGGATTGGAGTCTTTCCTTTTTCATGTTCTCTTTGGAAGCTTGATATTATTTTAGGTAGAGAATATGTGTGTTTTTATATATAAATTTTTTAGAGATTGGAGTTTAGACCATAACCAACAACTTTTCAGGCCCAACCCTGAGTTTTCGTTGGTCTCTTTGCATCTTCTCTTTGGAAGCTCGATATTATTTTAAGTTGAGCATATGTGTGATTTATATATAATTTTTTTGGAGATTGAAATCTAGACCATAAGGAGATTTTCCTACCCAAGTGAAGTTGAGCATATGTGTTTTTTATATATAAATTTTTTTAGTGATTGGAGTCTAGACCATAAGGAGCTTTTCTTGCCCAAGTGAATGTTGCACCCTTGTGTCTTTGACTCTCTTTGGAAGCTTGATATTATTTTGAATTGAACATGTGTGTTTTCATATATAATTTTTTTAGGGATTGGAGTCTACACCATAACTAGCTTTTCCAGCCCAAGTGTAAGTTGAGCATGTGCCTTTTTATATATAAAATTTTTAGGGATTGGAGTGTAGACCATAACCAACTTTTCATCAAGTCAATGTGTGGGATTTTCCTTGGTGTCTTTGCATCTTCTCTTTGGAAGCTTGATATTATTTTAAGTTGCATATGTGTGTTTTTATATATAATTTTTTTAGAGATTGGAGTCTAGAAGAGCTTTTCTTGCTAGTGAATGTTGCAATGTTGCATCTTCCTGTTTTTATATATAATTTTTTTAGGGATTGGAGTTTCCTTTGCATCTTCCTATTTTTATATATAATTTTTTTAGGGATTGGAGTCTAGACCATAAGTAGCTTTTCTTGTCGTGTGAATGTTGCATCACTGTGTTTTTCCTTTGCATCTTCTCTTTGGAAGCTTGATATTATTTTAAGATGAGCATATGTGTGTTTTTATATATAATTTTTTTAGGGATTGGAGTTTAGACCATAAGGAGCTTTTATTGCCAATGACTGTTGCATAACTGAGTTCTTCCTTTGCATCTTCTCTTTGGAAGCTTGATTTTATTTTAAGATGAGCATATGTGTGTTTTTATATATAGTTTTTTTAGGGATTGGAGTCTAGACCATAACTAATTTTTTCCTTGGTGTCTTTGGAAGCTTGATATTATTTTAGTGTTTGCATTTTCACTTTGGAAGCTTGATATTATTTTAAGTTGAGCATATGTGTGTTTTTATATATAATTTTTTTAGGTATTGCAGTCTACACCATAACTAGCTTTTCCTAACTAGCTTTTCCTGCCCAAGTGTAACTTGAGCATATGTGTGTTTTTATATATAGAATTTTTAGGGATTGGAATCTAGACCATAACCAACTTTTGAGGCCCAAGTGAATGTTGCAACACTAGTTTTTCTTTGTGTCTTTGCATCTTCTCTTTGGAAGCTTGATATTATTTTAAGTTGAGCATATATGTGTTTTTATATATAATTTTTTTAGGGATTGTAGTTTAGACCATAGCCAGTTTTTGGGGGGCCAAGTCAATGTCTGAGCATAAGTGAACATTGGAGCACTGAGCTTTTCCTTGGCTCTTTGGCATAGTTGCAACACATTCTAGTTTTCAATTTTCATTTACTAATAAAGCCATGTAATTTTGCATTTTAAATTTGAGAGAAATTAACTAGTATTATGAGTTACTATCTAGATTATAAAGTCAAATGGATGTAATTTTTTATTTCATTTATTAAGTAGTGTGTTGCATATGTGTCTTTTTTTATATATGATTTTTAGGGTTTGGATGTTGCAACACTAGTTTTTGTTTGTGTCTTTGCATCTTCCCTTTGGAAGCTTGATATTATTTTAAGTTGAGCATACGTGTGTTTTTTATATATAAATTTTTTAGGGATTGTAGTCTAGACCATAACTAGCTTTTGGGGGGCAAGTGAATGTTGGAGCACTAAAAGTTTTAGGGTTTGGATGTTGCAACACTAGTTTTTCTTTGTGTCTTTGCATCTTCCCTTTAGAAGCTTGATATTATTTTAAGTTGAGCATATGTGTGTTTTTATATATAATTTTTTTAAAGATTGAAGTCTAGACCATAACAAGCTTTTGGGGGACCAAGTGAATGTTGGAGCATTGAGTTTTTCCTTGGCTTCATGGCATAGTTGCAACACTTTTAGTTTTCAAATTTGATTTACTAATAAAGCCATGTAATTTTGCATTTTATAAATTTAAAAGAAATTAACTATTATTATGAGTTACTATCTAGATTATAAAATTTAAATTTTGTTTTACCTATAAAGTCAAAGATGTAATTTTTTATTTCATTTAGATT
>APFE030970285.1:142253-171824 GCA_000404065.3 Pinus taeda
TGTTGCATATGTGTGTTTTTATATATAAATTTTTTAGGGTTTAGAGTCTAGACCATAGCTAGCTTTTCAAGCTTGAGTTTTTCCTTTATGTGTTTTTAAATATAAAAAATTTAGGATTGGAGTCTAGACCATAAGGAGCTTTTCAGGCCCAAGTGAATAATGTAGCATTTTCTAATTTTCAAATTTAGTTTACTAATAAAGCCATGTAATTTTGCATTTTATAAATCTAAAAGAAATTAACTAGTTTGATGAGTTACTATCTAGATTATAAAATTTAAATTTTGTTTTACCTGTAAAGTCAAATGGATGTAATTTTTTTTATTTCCTTTAGATTATACAATTTAAGTTGTGTTGAGCATATGGGTGTTTATATATATAATATTTTTATGGATTGGAGTCTAGACCATAACTAGATTTTTGAGCCCAAGTGAATGTTCTAGAGTTTTCCATTGGTGTCCTTGCATCTTCTCTTTGGAAGCTTGATATTATTTTAAGTTAAACATATATGTGTTTTTATAAATATTTTTTTTAAGGATTGGAGTCTAGACCAAGGCCCGAGTGAATGTTGCACCACTGAGTTTTTCATTAATATATTTGTATCTTCTCTTTGGAAGCCATAACTAGATTTTTCAGCCCAAGTGAATGTTGCATAGTTTTCCATTGGTGTCTTTGCATCTTCTCTTTGGAAGCTTGATCTTATTTTAAGTTGAGCATATGTGTGTTTTTATAAATATTCTTTTTAGGTATTGGAGTCTAGACCAAGGCCCAATTGGTGTCTTTGCATCTTCTCTTTGGAAGCTTGATCTTATTTTAAGTTGAGCATGTTTGTTTTTATAAATATTCTTTTTAGGTATTGGAGTCTAGACCAAGGCCCAATTGAATGTTGCACCAGTGAGTTTTTCATTAATAGATTTGCATCTTCTCTTTGGAAGCTTGATATTACATGATCTTTCTAGTCTTCAAATTTCATTTACTAATAAAGCCATGTAATTTTGCATTTTATAAATTTAATAGAAATTATCTAGTTTTATGAGTTACTATCTAAATTATAAAATTTAAAATTTGTTTTACCTATAAAGTCAAATGGATGTAATTTTTCATCTTATAAATTTGAAAGAGATTAGCAAACTTAAACTATAATGGGTGTAGTTTTGCATCTTGTAAATTTGAAAGAGATCAGCAAACTTAAACTATAATGGGTTTTACCTTAAAGTCATCTATAATGGGTTCTACTTCTAAAGTCATCTATAATGGATGTAATTTTGCATGTATGTGATTTTGCATTTTATTTAGATTATAAAACTTAAAATGTATTAAACCAAGTCCTTTATAATGGATAATTTTGCAAATTATTAGATTATAGAACTGAAGTTTTTTACTCTAGTCATTATAATGGAATATTCATTTTATAAATCAAATGTCTATTAAAATTTATTTTAATTAAATTATAAGATTTCCCTCTAAACTCTTCTATAATGGATGTAATTTTGCATTTATAAATCTATATTTTTCCTTACACTAAATCTTACACTTCCCAGAAATTATTCTCGCTATACTAAATTGTTAAACTTTCTTTGTGTCAAAGAATCTAAATATCTAAAAATTCTAAGTGCTTCAAAAGGTTCGTGACAAAAAAATGATAAGTACATTAGTTATAGAATTACTTATATGTGAAACTTTGGTGATTTTAGAATGAAACTAGTGACTGAAACATCATAGAGTACTTTCTTTGTGTCAAAGAATCTACTTTGTGCGAAAGAATCTAAATATCTAGATTCTAAAGTGCTTCAAAAGGTTTGTGACAAAAAATGATAGGTATTTAGTTATAGAACAATTTATATGTGAAGCTTTGGTGCATTCTAGAATGAAACCCGTGAGTGGAAACTTCATAGAGATAACTATATTAGTTAGAGAACAACTTATATGTGAAGCTTTGGTGCATTTTAGAATGAAACCAATGAGTGGAAACTTCATAGAGAAACCCGTGAGTGGAGAATGTTGATTGAGGATGTTGAATTGTAGATGAAGGTAATTTTATTTTTAGATTAGCTTTGGTGCATTTTAGAATGAAACCAATGAGTGGAAACTTCATAGAGAAACCCGTGAGTGGAGAATGTTGATTGAGGATGTTGAATTGTAGATGAAGGTAATTTTATTTTTAGATTGGAAAATGATTTTAATGTCAAGTGTAAATACCTTTGCTTAGGCTAAAATATTTAATTAATGTAAGTATAAATATTTTTGTGTGGTTAAAATATTGAAATGTAATGTATAAATACCAAGGATGATTGGAAACTTCATAGAGAAACCCAAAATATTTAATTACTTTGATGTAATATTGAATTGTAATGTATAACTACCAAGGATGATGGGAAACATCATAGAGAAACCCAAAATATTTAATTACTTTGATGTAAGTATAAATACTTTTGTGTGGCTAAAATATTGAAATGTAATGTATAAATATCAAGGATGATTGGAAACTTCATAGAGAAACCCAAAATATTTAATTATTTTGATGTGGCTAAAATATTGAGATGTAATGTATAAATACCAAGGATGATTGGAAACTTCATAGAGAAACCCAAAATATTTAGTTACTTTCTAAGTATAAATACTTTTGTGTGGCTAGAATATTGAAATGCAATGTATAAATACCAAGGATGACCCAAAATATTTAGTTACTTTGATGTAAGTATAAATACTTTTGTGTGGCTAAAATATTGAAATGTAATGTATAAATATCAAGGATGATTGGAAACTTCATAGAGAAACAACTTCATATAGAAAGCAAATGGTTGGAAACTATAATACCTTGTGTGGCTAAAAATATTTAGTTACTTTGATGTAAGTATAAATACCTTTGTGTGGCTAAAATATGGAAATGTATAAAAACTTTATAGAGAAACCCAATGTTATATACTTATAAATACCTTTGTGCAGGCAAAGATATTTAATTACTTTAATGTAAGTATAAGTACCTGTATGGCTAAAATATTGAAATATATAAATACCAAGGATGATAGGAAACTTCATAGAGAAATCCAATGATGTAACTTCATAGAGAAACCCAATGATGTAAGTTCATAGGCAAACCCAATAATTGGAAACTTCATAGAGAAGGATGTATTTTACTTTTAGATTGGAAAATGACTTACTTTAATGCAAGTATAGATACTTTTAGGCTAAAATATTGAGTTGCTTTGATGTAAGTAATGTTGATTGAGGATGTTGCATTGGAGATGAGGGTAATTTTATATTTATATTGGAAAATGACTTGCTTTGATCTTAAGTATAAATACATTTGTGTAGGCTAAACTATTGAATTACTATACCTTTGTGTGGCTTAAATATTGTAATGTATAAATACCAAGGATGAAAAGTATAAATAGATGAAGGTAATATTGAAATGGGAATGGAAAAAATTCTCTTCACTGTGCAATATTAGTTAAACTAAGCAAAATTACCTTGATGTAAGTTGATGACATTGGCCAACAACATGTTGAACTTACTAGTTGAATTAAGAAAATTTCTTATCTATGTAGATGAATGGGTAATTTTTAGATTGGAAAATGAAGGTAATTTTGTATTTAGATTGGAGAATGACTTGCTTTGATGTTAAGTATAAATACATTTGTGTAGGCTAAAATATTGAATTACTTTGATGTAAGTACATTGGCCAACAACATGTTGAACTCACTAGTTAAACTAAGAAAATACCTTTGTAGGCTAAAATATTGAATTACTTTAATGTAAGTATAAATAACTTTGTGTGATTGTAATATTGAAATGTATTTTTTCTTTGATGTTAACTATAAATACATTTGTGTAGGGTAAAATACTGAATTACTTTGATGTAAGTATAAATACCTTTGTGTGGCTAAAATGTTGAAATGCATAAATTTCAAAGATGAAAAGTATAAATAGATGAAGGTAATTTTGAAATGTGAATGGAAAAGTATAAATACCTTTGTGTGGCTAAAATGTTGAAATGCATAAATTTCAAAGATGAAAAGTATAAATAGATGAAGGTAATTTTGAAATGTGAATGGAAAAAATTATTTCTTCAGTGTGTAACATTGATGTTATGTATATATACATTTGTATAGGCTAAAATAGTATATATACATTTGTAGAGGCTAAAATATTGGTTTACTTTGATGTAAGTATAAATACCTTTGTGTGGCTAAAATATTGAAATGTATAAATACCAAGGATGAAAAGTATAAATAAATGAAGGTAATTTTGAAATGTGAATGGAAAAAATTCTTTCTTAAATGTGTAACATTGGTTAAACTAAGTGGAAGAACATGTTGAACTCAAACTAAGTAGATTCAAGTATTGAATACTTTGATGTAAGTATAAATAAATACCAAGGATGAAAAGTATAAATAAATGAATGTAATTTTGAAATGTGAATGGAAAAAATTCTTTCTTCAATATGTAACATTGGTTAAACTAAGTGGAAGAAGTATTGAATACTTTGATGTAAGTATAAATACCTTTGTGTGGCTAAAATATTGAAATGTATAAATATCGAGGATGAAAAGTATAAATAAATGAAGGTAATTTTGAAATGTGAATGGAAAAAATTCTTTCTTCAATGTGTAACATTGGTTAAACTAAGTGGAAGAACATGTTGAACTCAAACTAAGTAGATTCAAGTATTGAATACTTTTATGTAACTATAAATACCTTTGTGTGGCTAGAATATTGAAATGTATAAATACCAAGGATGAAAAGTATAAATAAATGAAGGTAATTTTGAATGTGAATGGAAAAAATTCTTTCTTCAATGTGTAACATTGGTTAAACTAAGTGGAAGAAGTATTGAATGCTTTGATGTAAGTATAAATACCTTTGTGTGGCTAAAATATTGAAATGTATAAGTACTAAGGATGAACAACATGTTGAACTCACCACTTAAACTAAGCAAATTTCTCATCTATGTAGATGAATTGGTAATTTTAGTTTGGAAAATGAGTAAGTATAAATAGAGTGTGGCTAAAATATTGAAATGTATAAATACTAAGGATGAACAACATGTTGAACTCACTACTTAAACTAAGAAAATTTCTGTAGATGAATTGGTAATTTTTAGTTTGGAAAATGAGTAAGTATAAATACAAGGATGAATATTTTCATGTTTAAGCAAATTTGTTATCTATGTAGAGGAATTGGTTGTGTGGCCAAAATATTGAAACCTGTTTAAGCAAATTTGTTATCTATGTAGAGGAATTGGTTGTGTGGCCAAAATATTGAAATGTGAATGAAAAAATTATTTCTTCAATGTGTAACATTGGCTAACAACATGTTGAACTCACTAGTTCAACTAAGAAAATTTCTTACTTATGTAGATGAATTGGTGATTTTTAGATTGCAATTTGTTATCTATGTAGAGGAATTGGTTTTGTGTGGCTAAAATATTGAAATGTGAATGAAAAATTATTTCTTCAATGTGTAACATTTGCTAACAACATGTTGAACTCACTAGTTAAACTAAGCAAGTTTCTTACTTATGTAGATGAATTAGTGATTTTTAGATTTGTTATCTATGTAGAGGAATTGGTTGTGTGGCCAAAATATTGAAATATGAATGAAAAAATTATTTCTTCAATGTGTAACATTGGCTAACAATATGTTGAACTGACTAGTTAAACTAAGCAAATTTCTTACCTATGTAGATGAATTGGTGATTTTTAGATTGCAATTTGTTATCTATGTAGAGGAATTGGTTTTGTGTGGCTAAAATATTGAAATGTGAATGAAAAATTATTTCTTCAATGTGTAACATTTTCTAACAACATGTTGAATTCACTAGTTAAACTAAGCAAGTTTCTTACCTATGTAGATGAATTAGTGATTTTTAGATTGCAAAAATCACTGTATTAATACTAAAGGATGAATTTTTTTTGTTTAAGAAAATTTCTTATCTATGTAGATGAATTAGAAATTTATTGAAATATAAATGATGATTTTTTTTGTTTAAACAAATTTCTTATCTATGTAGATGAATTGGAAATTTATTGAAATGTAAATGAAAAAATTAATATTGAAATGGCAACTAAATTTTTTTTATATTGGAAAATGATGAATTGATGTTAATGAAAAAATTCTTTTTACTTATAAAAAATAATTGTTAATTTTTATATTGGAAAATAACCTTTATACATACCATTGTGCAGGCTAAAATATTAAAATCTCAATGAAAATATTGAGTCTTAATGACTGGCCTTTTTAAGGATGAAAAATTTCTCTTTCTTGTTTAGATGAATACGTATAATGAAAATATTTCTTATGTGTTAATGATTGGGTTTTTTAAGGATGAGAAATTTCTGTTCTTGTTTCGATGAGTAAGCATAAATACCTTTGTGGCTAAAGTATTGCTCTTATTGAAAATTATTCTTATGTGTTAATGATTAGTTTTTTTAAGGATGAAATTTTGTTTTGATGTCCATTGCAGGCTCATTTATAAAGGAAAGCAAGTGACTGGTGGAACGACAGCTCGTGAGTGTAAGATTGACGGTGGCGCTGTTCTTCATATGATGCTCGCTTTGCGTGGTGGCTGTCACTAAATATTCAATTCTAACTTTAACAAATGGTAGTGAAGAGTTTACTGAATATCTTATCACTATTAATGCATTGAGTTATGGGAAATTTCCCATCTTCTTAAATGTATGAGTCTTTTTAAAATAACTTTAATAAGAATGTGATTTTAATTTTCCATTATGTTTTTATTTTGTGATCCTTAATTTTTGTTTACATTTTTTTGTTAGGCATATATTATTTTGAGATTCTTTTAAATATGTAAGTGATACTAGTGATTATTTGTTGGAATTATGATACTAGGTTATGCAACTTGGTTAAAGTTATTTTTAGTTTGTATTTTTTGTTTTTTTGTGGTGTCCTGAAATTATATGATGGTGTCCTGAAATTATATGATATTTTATTAGATTTTAGAGAAAAAACAAACATAGAATTTAATATATATGATATGTGGTTAGTTTATTTAGATTATGGATGCATTGAGTTAGGGGAATTTCCCATTTTCTTATAGTTTTTAATGTATGAGTCTGCTACTAAATATTCAATTATAACTTTAACAAATGGTAGTGAAGAGTTGGCTGAATATCTTATCACTATTAATGCATTGAGTTATGGGGAACTTCTCATCTTCCTATCTTTTTAAATGTATGAGTCTCTTTAAAATGACTTTAATAAGAATTTGTGATCTTAATTTTAGTTTACATTTTGTGTTTTTATTTTGTGATCTTAATTTTTTTTTACATTTTTTTGTTCTTGTTTTCTTTGTTAGGCATATATCATTTTCAATTTTTTTTAAATATATAAGTGATATTAAGTGATTATTTGTTGGAGTTATAATATTAAGTTATGCACTTTGCTTAAACTTTTCCTTGGTTTGCATTTTTTGTTTCTTTTGCGGTGTCCTAGATTATGTGATATGTGATATCTCACTAGATTCCATAGAAAACCCAAACATAGAATGGAAAATATATGACATGTGGTTAGGTTATTTAGATTTTGGATGCATTGAGTTATGGCTAACTTCTCATCTTCTTATGGTTTTTAATGTATGAGTCTCCCTAAATAGAGAATCCAATATATATGACATGCTTTTAGGTTATCTAGATTATGGATGCATTGAGTTATGAAGAATTTCTAATCTTCCTATGGTTTTTAATGTAGGAGTCTCCATAAAATGACCCCAATAAGAATTTATGGTTTTAATTTTTGTTGACATTTTGTGTTCTTATTTTCTTTGTTCTTAATATATCATTTTGAAATTCTTATAAATATTTTGAAATTCTTATAAAACTAAGCTATGCACCTTTCTTAAACTTGTCCTTGGTTTACCTTTTTTGTTGGAATTATGATACTAAGTTATGCACCTTGCTTAAAATTGTCCTTGGTTTACATTTTTTTTTTTTTTTTTTGTGATGGTAAGGATTATGTGATATCTCACTAGATTTTATCTAGAGAAGAAAAAAACATAGAATGGAATGTATATGACATGTGGTTGGGTTATTAAGATAGGTAGAATTGAATATATATGACATGTGGTTGGGTTATAATTTCTGCCCAAAATATAGAATGGAATATATATGACTAAATAAATTTTGACCAAAACATAGAATGGAATATATATGACATGTGGTTGGGTTATTTAGATAGCCTCTTATGCTCTTCATGTAACTAGTGGAAATTTTCAAGATAGAATGGATTATATATGACATGTGGTTTTGTTATTTTAGTGGAATTTTTGACCAAAACATAGAATGGAATATATATGACATGTGGTTGGGTTATTTAGATAGGAACTTGTGCCTCTTGATGTAACTAGTGGAAATTTTCACCAAATTTCTATAGTGATTACTTGGTGAATGATTGAATGATTATTTTAACTTTTTCAGTTATTAGATTGACTTGGTGAATGATTAAATGATTTCTAGTTCCTTAACGTTTCCCCTTATTTGTAGATCTATGAGTTGTTTAACTTTTTCTCTTAGTTGTAGATATGGTAAGTTTTCAAACCCATCAAATTTGTTGAGATACATATCCATTTCAAAGTGAAAATACATTGGATCCCTATTCTAAATATATAAGTGATATTAAGTGATTATTTGTTGAAATTATGATATGAGTTATGCACCTTGCTTAAACTTGTCCTTGATTTACATTTTTTAATTTTTTTTGTGGTGGTGAGGGTATTATCTGATATCTCACTAGATTCTATCAAGAGAAAAAACAAACATAGAATGGAATATATGACATGGGTTGGGTTGTTTAAACTTTTCTCTTAGTTGTAGATCTATCAAGTTTTTAGACCCACAAAATTTCTTGAGATACATATCCATTTAAAAGTAAAAAGATATTGGATCCCTCTTCTAAATATATAAGTGATATTATCCATTTCAAAGTGAAAAGACAATGGATCTCTCTTCTAAATATATAAGTGACATTAAATGATTATTTATTGGAATTGTGATACTAAGTTATGAACATTGCTTAAACTTGTCCTTGGTTTACATATTTTTTTTTGGTGGTGGTGGGGGGTTTATGTGATATCTTAGAAGATTCTATCAAGAGAAAAAACAAACATAGAATGTAATATATGATAGGTGGTTGGGTTGTTTAAACTTTTCTCTTAGTTCTAGATCTATCATTTTTAGACCCATCAAATTTCTTGAGATACATATCCATTTCAAAGTGAAAAGACTTTGTATCCCTCTTCTAAATATATAAGTGATTATGTAGATCATCTTCTTGATTCATCTAGCATTAGGTTTATTGCTTTGATCGAGGTTTATAAGGAGTAAATTCTTTGCCTGCTGGAAAGGTGGATGAATACAAGAAACCTAATGCCTAGATGAATCTGGAAGATGACCTACACAATTATGAAGATCTCAGAAACCTAAAATATATAAGTGATATTATCCATTTGAAAGTGAAAAGACATTATATCCCTCTTTTAAATATATAAAGACATTAGATCCCTCTTTTAAAGATATAAGTGATATTAAGTGATTATTTGTTGGAATTATGATAGGAAGTTATGCACCTTGCTTAAAATTGTCCTTGGTTTACATTTTCTATTTTTTTGTGGTGGTGAGGGGATTATGTTATATCAATAGATTCTATCCAAAGAAAAACCAAACAGAGAATAGAATATTTGACATGTGGTTGGGTTGTTTAACCTTTTATCTTAGTTCAATTTTTTAGACCCATCAAATCTCTTGAAATACATATCCATTTCAAGTGAAAAGTCATTGGATCTCTCTTCTAAATATGTAAGTGATATTAAGTGATTATTTGTTGGAATTATGATACTAAGCTATGCACCTTGCTTAAAATTTTCCTTGGTTTACATTTTTTTTGTTTTTGTTTTTGTGGTGGTGGCTGGATTATGTAATATCTCACTAGATTATGTAATATCTCACTAGATTCTATAGAGAGAAAAAACAAACATAGAATGGGATATATGACATGTGGTTGGGTAATTTAGATAGGGTCTTTCTCCCTCTTGATGTAACTAGTGGAATTTTTTACCAAATTGTTATAGTGATGTGAAAAGTTGGTTCACTTGGTGAATAATTAAATGATTGCTAGTTGTTTAACCTTTCTCTTAGTTGTATATTTATCATTTGTTTAACCTTTTCTCTTAGTTGTATATCTATCAATTTTTTAGATGGATCAAATTTATTGAGACACATATCCATTTCAAAGTGAAAATACATTAGATCACTCTAAGCTTGATAGATCTCTAGTAAACTTGAATCTAAGGTATTTTTTATACACACATATAGTATATCTATGATGGATCCATATCTCCCTCTCCCTCTCCTCTCTCTCTCTTTCTTCCCTTCTTCCCTACTCTCTCTCTCTCTCTCTCTCTTTGTCTCCTTCTATTCCTTCTTCTCTCTTTCTTTCTCTCCCAACCTCTATCTCTCCACCCCATCTTTCTCTATATATATCATCTATGGTTGACTTGGTGAATGATTAAATGATTGTTAGTTGTTCAACATTTTTTTTAGTTGTATTTACTATTTTTTTAACCTTTTCTCTTAGTTGTATATCTATCAAGTTTTAAGATGGATCAAATTTCTTGAGATACATATCCATTTCAAAGTGAAAATACATTGGATCCCTCTAAGTGCTTGATAGATCTCTAGTAAACTTGGATAAGGTACTTTTTATACACACACAAACTATATCTATGATGGATCCATCTCTCCCTCTCCCTCTGCTCTCTCTCTCTTTCTTCCCTTGTTCTCTACACTCTCCCTCTCTCCCTTTGTCTCCTTATCTTCCTTCCTCTCTATCTCTTTCTATCCCAACCCCTATCTCTCCACCCCATCTCTCTCTATATATATCCTCTATCTCTATAAATATCTCCTCCTTTCTTTCCTCCTCATTCTTCCCCTCTTTACCCCCTCTATCTTTATGTCTCCATCTCTCTCCTCCTTTTCTCTTCCTCTCTCTCCTCTCCTACTCTCATGCTTCGCTTCTATCCTCTCTCTCTCTCTCTCTCCATCTCTCCCTTGTCACTTCCTCTCTACCTAAGTTTATCACTCTATGCCTTTTTTCTTCACTTCCAATGTCTAGCCCTCCCACTCCATATCTCTCTCTCTCCCTCTCTCCTCTCTATCCCATCCTCTATCTCTTCATTCTTCTCCCCACTCTCTTTATTTTCCCTCTATCTCTATCACTATCTCCCTCTTCTCCTTCTCCCTCCCACCTCTTGTTGTTCTCTCTTTTCTTTCGGAATACTCTATGTTATCAATGCTATATGTGGTGTCTCAAATATTTTGCATTTTAATGTTTTATTGTGAAATGAGTAATGATTTTTGAGCATGTGGTATTGATAAGGCATGATATTGTAACAAAAAATCTTAACAAGTTAATAATATCCATGGTAAAATGGGGGTGGATATGGATGGTTATCGAGTTGTTTCGACAAGATCTATTTGTTAGTTGATTAGTATTAGGTTAGCATTGAAAAATGAAAATTATAATGTTAAATTTGAAAAATAAATACTTTTCAAACATTTGATTTGACTATAGCTTGAAGGCCTTATTGCGATATACTGCTATGTGGACAACTACCTTGTATATTTTAGAAAACCATCCAAGGATAAAATACTTGCCAACATTTTTGTAAGTTCCAAGGAAGCAATTTACTTATGCACTTCTCATCTCAATTTATTAGTTATTGTCTCTCTATAAACGGTTATTAATCATTATTAATTTAGAACTCACCAATACAATTTATAATTAATTATATACTTTTTCTTAGATAGCTTGAGTTCTAGAGGCTAAGCTTCCCTTTAAAACAAAACTCAGTGTAACAAATTATATTTTATTTTTTTTACTTCTTTTAACTTTGATATGGATTTAAACATGAATGCAATAAACTATAGATATAACCATAAATAGAAATATGCAAAAGAAATAACGCTTCATTTCATTAGTATCAAACACTGAAACATGCTTACAAACACAATGGAAATAAGACTAGCTCGAGCGATGGTAGGTTATCTATGAGAAGTGATGTGGCGGATATGTGCCTCTAAACTATGTTACACTCAGTCTCAAAGGCCTATTTATTATTTAGAAACAAAGCCTAAAAATAAAAAATCCTAACCGTAGGAGATGAAGCGCCAAACTATGGTCCCATTTGGGTAAATTGGTACGTCAAATTCCCGTGGTCGTAACTTTGGCATACGATCTTTGTTTGACATGAAAAATAACTTGTTAGAAATATCTCTACCTCACGACTACAAATTTTGAATGACCAAAATTTATCATCCATGTTAGTCCCGATTTTTCCAAGAAAACATCTTTTAGGGCCTCAAAATGGAACCGAATGTTGAGGACCTGAAAACACTGCCAACAATAGTAAATTGTGATACAAGCAAGGAAACTGAGAAACTAAAAGAAAAAATGGTGGGGGTCTAAGTGGAATAGGTGGGTGGCCACCAATATCCACCTGGGAGATTCCACCCCCCTCAGGAATTAATGGTCCCCATTGCACTGAGTTCCTCCATGAGATGACGAAACTTCTATTGAACTTGGTCCCTAGTGAGCGAATTTCCTTGGTGAAGGAGTTGGCCTCCTTCGACAACTCAATATAGTTGGATCCTTTGATATCTAGTGTTTTTCACTTGTGTTTCCATGATCTGATCATTTGTGGCTTTTTCCATACAATTTGGATTTAAATTTGTAGGTGAGAGTTGTTCTTTAATGTCTGATGTGTCTAGTAATGGTGGGAAGTATTGTCGAAGGCATCCACATTGAACACTAGGTGCACGCCAAGGAATGGGGAAATGCTGAGCTCAAATGAATTATCTTCCATAGCCTTAGTAATGGTGCAAGGACCATATCATAGTGGTTTGAGTTTTCGATAGGCTCGGGTAAGACGTTCCTTTTACAAATGAAACTAGACTTTGTCACCCACCTGAAATTTGTGTGGCACCTGATGTTGATCATGTCACTGCTTGTACTTGGCATTTGATTTCTCTAAAACGTTATGGGCTTTCTCATGGATGTGTTGGATGTGCTCAATGAATTTGTTTGTATTATTGGCTTCAGATTGGACTTGAGCCGAATCTACTTGAGTAGCTACAAATGGTATGGCCACATAAATGGGACATAGTGGTTAGAATCCCAAGCTCACTTGAAAAGGGTTGTGACTAGTCAAGCTATGGAGAGCATGGATATAGCTACCTTGGACAATAAGGGAGGCTCTATTCCCATCTGTGTCAATGCTTTGAGTTGTACATGTAGAGAACATGTATGATCATCATGTTTATTACCTCTGTGTGGCCATCAGTTTGGGGATGGAAAGTTGTGGAATTAGTGAGCTTGGTACCCAACATTGACTAGAGACTAAACCAAATTGTACCGAGGAACTTATTGTCCCAATCTAAGATGATAGAATGTGGGATTCCAAAGTGTACCCACACTCATTCAAAGAAGAGTTTAGTAGTGGCTTCTCCTATGATATTCTTCGTGCAGGATGCCATAATGGCCATATTCAAGAATCTATCGATGAACACAAAAACAAAGACAGTTCCATGCTTAGTAGAAGGAGCACTCGACATGTAATACATGGATATGGATTCCCAAGGTGGAAAAGGGGTAGGCAGCAGAGTATAGAGGCCTTTATTCTTGATGGTTAGTTTGACAATGGCATAAGCAGTGCAGGACCTAATGTATTTCCCAGCATCCTGTTGAATATTCCGCCAATATAAATACTTCTACAGTACTGCCACCATTTTCTTGACCCGAAAATGCCTAACGGCTTGACTGTAGTGCACTTCCTAAATCATCTTGGCACGGTCGCTTGAAGGAACACAAAGGTGTCCCACGTGGCATAACAAGGCATCCTAGAGGTGAAAATGTGGAACTTGCTGACCCTCCAAGAGCGTCTGGTATGTGTGGCTGAATTTTGGGTTGCTTTTGTAGAGAAGTGACTAATTAGAAGTCTCATTCCCACAAGAGTTGAGTATGGTGGTTAACTCCATGATCAGTGGTCAGTTGAGTTAGTCTGCAACATTATTAGTGCTTCTCTTCTTATACTTGATATTTAAATGAAATTGTTGGAGTTATGTGGACCACTTCTCATGAAAATCATTCTAAAACATCTCTTGTGTATGTATGAACTGCAGGGGTTGGTGGTCTATGTGGATGACCATTTTCTTCAGCAAAATGCAATGTTTCCATTGTCAGAAGGCCTACACAATGTAATACATCTCTTTGTTATAAGTGGGATACTTCTGGAATGTCTTTGAAAGTGTCTGAATATGATATGCCACTCAATGCCCCCTGTTGATTAAGGATTTCCCTAATAGCATAGTTAGAGGCATCTCTCTTGATCTCAAATGGTTGTTACAATTTTAGTAATGTGAGCACTAGTGTAGAGGAGAGGAAATGTTTCAACTTTGTGAATTCCTTGTGTTTAGATTCTGACCAAAATAATTTTTCTTTTTCTCTTCCCTTGGTGACTTGACTCAAAGGTCAAGTGATATGAGAGAATCCCAACATGAACCTGCTGTAGAATTTGTCAAGAAAAAGAAAGATATGGAGCTCTTT
Organism: Pinus taeda; assembly: GCA_000404065.3. Taxonomy (NCBI): domain Eukaryota; kingdom Viridiplantae; phylum Streptophyta; class Pinopsida; order Pinales; family Pinaceae; genus Pinus; species Pinus taeda. The sequence goes on from APFE030970285.1 coordinate 156,867, forward strand.
CAAAGTGATTGTGGTAGGCCAATCCCGAATCAATTAAATCTTGGCTAGATCCAGATGCACCCTCCATTAATCAATAATGTATCCTAGATACTAAATCTGGGTCATGCCAAAAGTGCATCTCTCCAAATTGGCACACAACTTGTGTTGTCACAATGTTTGGAGAACTTGTCGGATGTGGTGGAGGTGCTCTTCCCAACATTGGATAAATATCAGGATGTAATCTAAGTATACGACTACAAATAAATTCGTGAATGGAAGCAAGATGTCATCCATCAGCCTCATGAAGTTTGCAGGAGAATTTGTCAACTCGAAAGGCATAACCAAACATTCAAAAAAGTCCTTACTTGGATTTGAAGGTAGTCTTCCACACATGAGACGGTTAAATCTGTACCTAGAGATATATGGACTTTAAGTCGATCTTGCTCAAATACTTTCCCCCTTTGATTTGGTCGAGAAGTTCATCAATCCATGGGATCCAGTACCTATTCCAGACAATGATCTTGCTCAGTGCCCTATAGTCAATACAAAGTCTCCAAGCCCCATCCTTCTTCTATACCAACATGATCGACTCCCACAGGGCTATGAACTTGGATGGATGTGAACCTTTCTGCAACAGGTCCTTAATCCGCCTCTTGATTTCATCATTCTCCAGAACGGAGCACTAATAGATTGGTCCTTTGAACATGGACGCGCCTGGGGTGAGATCAATGGAGTGCTTGACTTGAAAGTGTAGAGGCACCCCTATGGGGGAGGTGAAGATGTCTGCATACTTCTCCATGACCTTGTACATTTGTTGCTTTCGTGCGAAGAGGCCTTGTGTGGAGGTCATGGCCAAAGTCTTCTTCTTTCCCTCAGGGCATATCATCAGGAAAACAAATCTCCGGTTTTTGGAAATGAGCTTACTACATTGTTTTGTAGTAACTATAAAGATGGCAGTAGGTGGTGCTACCTCTAGTATCATGTACAACTTATTTCTCAAAGTAACAATAACAGAACTAGGCCTTGACTTATACACAACATGTCGCTTCCATAAGTATGGTTGGACTAATAATTCATCACAAAGATCAAGAAGAGCAACATCACATAATAACTCATCCATGAAGGGCTTGATGTTGTATAGAAGGCGGCATTGCTGGCTGACACAAAGATCCCGTCCTTGGTGAAGTGACACGACGGTGTATGGTTGTGGGTGTGTTGTGGTTGGTAAGACCAACTGCTTCATGACTTCTATCGAAATGAGGTTCATTTGGTTCCCATTGTCAACAATGAACTATAGCCGGGAACCCTTTACCCACATATGGGAGCGGAAGAGGAACTCCTCCTCCTATGGATCTTTGGGTTCCTCCTTTTGGATCTTCGTGGTGGAAACAATAGTGTCGGCCTATGTATCAACAATCTACTTCTCTTTGTCATCCCTCTTGTTGGGTTTTGACTCACAGTTGGAACATGCATCTAATTCCAACACATTCAAATCGGAAACTAGTGTTTGGTTGGCCTGAAAATCACTATGTTGTGAGTGGAGCTCTTATGGAACTCAAACCACTTTCCCATGTCCTTCTCTGGATTTGTAGTGTTATTATTTTCTTGCGGATTTGGCGGGTTGTCCTAGGCTACCCAACCTTAACTTTGTCCTTTCTTTTGTGGCTTTGGGGCCTCTTTCCCTTGCTTCTAATCCACATATCCAAAGTCTTGCTTCTTCTATTTAAACTTTTGCTCGATCTTGATGGAGTATCGGTATGCCGTGTCAAGCGAGGAGATTTCTAGGAACTCCATCTCGCCGTGGATTTACTTGTGTAGTCATCCGCAGTACTTGAGTACTGAATGTTTCTCATAATCCTTTTGTCGATGGTGTTGGACCCGCCAACATGTAAGGGGATCTCCTCGATAATAAGTCCCAATTAGATCTCAGACCATTTAGTGTAGGAGTACCAGCAGTGGGTCATAAAGGAATGCCTTGACCGTGATGTCACACACAGGTGAGTAAGATAACTCCATTGGTAGCAAGTGTGTGACTGCTGTAATGAGTCAAGGAAGGTGTATGAAATGTTCTAACACAGGTGGGTTGAGATGAGTGCGCCCCTTGGAAAAATGTAATAGTAATCCATTGGGAAGGGAACACATGAGCAGAGATGAATCACAAGCTGGAAAGCAGGTCAGCCGGAAAATCCAAAGTGATGGTTAAACCAACAACGTTTCTGCAACAAGATTCATACAATTGCATACAAAACAATTGATACACAACTACGTAAGTTAAATTAGATGCATTTCTACAACAACTAGAATAGTCCAACTACAATAACAACATATGCATGAAAACGTGTTGGCTCTTATTATATAAAGAAGTGTAAGTTCCAATCATATAATACATCCATGTAAACCTGCCAGCCCTAACAATGGGAGATTACAGCTACATCGGCCTACTCCTCCAAAGAGATCTACCATCTCCATGTAGTGGAGAATCCACGGCACATTAGAATACTTTCTAATCTCATTCCAATATAGTCTTATCAGAAGCTTGGCTAACCAAAATCCAACCCAATGAGTTACTAGGGACTATTTATAGTGAAGGGTTGGGTGAACCTTGACATTCCCCTTTGTGACACTTCATCTACCCTCATGAATCTTCATCTACTCTATGATTGTTGCATACAACTATTGACACTTGAACTTCCACTTGACATGACATTAAATTACAATGCACACGTGCTCAATTGCTTGACCAAGCCATGCAAGACATCATTGACACTCGGTCTAGTATGGTGAGACCAACTCTTTGACATGCTTGCGATGGTGAAGGTGGTGAGCTGATGCCAAGCTTCGTCGTCTGTGATGGTGTGCATGCACCCCATGGTGACATATTTTTGAAGCAAACTCTTGCCTCCATTACAGCTAGTGCATTGGTTCAGCTCCTTCATCCAACTCATCTGCTAACTTTTGCTAACTAAAGTTGAAGTACATGTTCAGCTTCAATTGGACTTGCCTCCTATCTTATCCTTGGTGAGTGTTTTCAATGGGTTGGATCACATGTGTGTTCACAATGACATGAATCCCTTGCATGCGATCAACAACACTGCTCACCATGTATGCTCTTTGCCAACTATTGGGATGGATATTTAACATGTACGGGTGCATTTTCATCAGTGAGTGTATGTTGTGCCCACTGTTGTTCATGTTCCTACCACAACTCATTCATCTGTCTGTGCAACTTCATGAGCACTTGCAACTCATTCTTTATTCCTTTTTGTGTCTTCACGTGATCTTCATGTCACATCATCACCTCATAGCCTGAGTCTCCAAAGTTGCTTTCATCATCAGTGGATTTACTTGAGCTTCAAACTTTTTCTGCCTCTATGTTGTCAGCAACCTTCCTCCTGCATTCATTCCATTTGTTGCATTCATTGAGTTCGTTGCATTCGGTATGCTACCTTCACTGCTATTCATGATGGTACTCGCTATAATGTTGCTCTTAATGGTGTCTTCGACTCTGCGCTCTTGGAAACCATTGTACCTACATTTCTCAGTGGTAGATGAACACCTGAAATACGTGGAGACATGGCGACACTCATGGCAAGCAATTTGTCACTCGAAAACCAAAATGAGCCTGAGAAGTGATTTTCAACATACCTGTGTGATTGATCATGAAGGTTGTACAATTTCGACCTGGAGGTTTGGAGACTAACTGCTAAGATTATGCAAGGCACGGTCTAGGTTATTGGGAGACTGATTAACTACTAGAACTATGTAATGAATAGTCTATTCCGGACTAACTTTTGGAATTATGCAATGCGCAATCTCAGCTCGCAATGGCTGCAGGCTCGGTGACTGCATTGTGCAATTTTCTGGGCCAGGAGTCACTGTCCTTTAGAAATGAACAAAACAATCCTAGAGGATAGTCACTAGGAAGAAATGTGCATTTCCTGAGCAGAAGATAGATCCTTCCCTCTCAGGATTGTGCAATGTTGTCATGCTGAGGCTCTTGTGAGGTAAAGTCTAGGCCAAGGCTGTCCAAACTTGTCGACGGGCAACTAAAAGGAGGTGTGAGTGTGAATGCATGGTGACACTAAGTGTAAGCATACGTGAGTTATCATGCATTTAAATGGAAAATGAAATATTCAAAAAATGGAACAACATGCATGTGGGTGAGGCGAGTCATCGAATCGATGACCGTTCGTGAAAAATAGTTTCGTGCATGCGACAACAGTGAGATAGCAACAAAAACTAAAATATTGCTAGGAAAATCTAGTATATATCAAAACGACAACAAGCATTCACTAAAAGCAAGTAGACAATGTTCATACGAAGCAAAGCAGAAAAAGTGCTAGAAATGTAACACATGTCATGGAAAATAGGCTTACCCCAAAAAAGTTACGATGAGTGTGTCGACAGATCCGATATGTAATGTGGGATGTTAGAGATGCAAGGTTGATGTGAGGAATGAGCTCTGCAGCATCTGGTTTATGAGTTTTGATAACATCCATGTTGTGACACGCATGCCACAAATCTAGGGAAAGTGACACTTGGTGGGAGGTTTCTAAAATCATCCTTTCATGTAACCTCCAACTGCTAAACATAGATCCCTGACATAAGAGATGCCTTTGCATGTTTCCTTGGGAGAAGTATCCCATGCATGAAGTTTTTATTTTGTTCATTCCTAAAGGGAACCGGTCAACTCAGCTACACATAAAAGAGACTGCTTGACTGCTGGGAGAAAATGTGAATTTCTAGATGGGAGTTGGGCTCGCTGCCAAGGAGATTTGCACAATATATGAGCAGAGAAGCTGACTGCTACCCAATATTTTCACAAATTCTAGGATGAGCATTTTTTTGGGGGAAAATTTCATAATTTTCTATGTGAGGGTTAACTCGTAGAATTGTGCAATTCTAGAGCCGAGCAGGTTGCTAGTCATGATTGTGCAATTTCTGGAGGGAAGGCTGGTTGCCCTCTAGAATTGTACAATTTCTTGGGGGAGCTACTCAGCCTACAGCTGAACCAAGTGCAGGTGATTAGCCTATGATGGGAATGCATCAAGCTATGATCGACAGGATGCCTTTGTGCAAGAAAAACACTGAATTTTGTGAACTTGATGAAAGAAGGCAAGTTGGTGTGAAATTTGGAAGGGAGGCCCCAAAACGAAGCTAAGAAAAATATTTTGAGGGTGGTTGTAGCTGCTACAACACTTGCCGATAAACTAGTAGAACTCTAGCTCTTTGAATGGACCCTGTTCATGAAAAGCAAGTCTAACAACTCTAGAAGTATTATTCAGTTCTCAACTCTTATTGGTTTCCACACTAGCTTAATTGTAAGATGTAGCATCTGCCAAGCTCATGGTCAATTGATAAACATTCAAAGCCAATGCAACATAGTTGTTTTGATTTGGGTTAAGGGGTATATTGGTGCATATGCAGTATAGTCGTGAGAGTCTTAGTTTCATCTCTGGTGTTTCTCTACTCCGAGCAGGCCTGGACAGTACCCCGACGGAGCCACATAGGAATGGAAGAATGGCTTCGCTAGTAGAAAGCTTGGTTAGTACCCCGGTGGAGTTACTTGCATCACCTATCTATGTAGGAAGCCTTTCTCTTCTTTCACCTTATTCATTTTTTATTTTTTGAATTTTTTTTCACTTTTTTCATTTTTGTAACTGTGGATAGCACTTATTCATCTCAGAGGTGGAAGAGGGATCCTAACTTATTAAGAGTAGAAGAGGTTGTTCCTGTAGAGGAGTAGTTTAATATACCTCTGACGTGACTGTTAAGGTTTTTCCTCTCACCTTACTCTACTTGAATGAGCTGACAAGGGTTAACCCAAAAACAACCGACCAGAGTAGGTGACACTAGTTAGTGTAGAAGTATTGTATTTTCACCAAGGTTCACCTCGAGTAGTATGTATTTTCCTTCGATGTATCATGGACTAAAAGTAACAAGTTCTTCATATAGAGGCAAGAGGATAGATAACCAAGTAGTGATAGTTGTACAAGCCCTCTTGTACTTCACCCAGTTTCAAGAGTTATATATGGTTTCATGTGAAACTAACCTATGAACGAAATGAGCAAACCAACAAACAACAAAGTAAAGGAAAGGCAGAAGAAAAAGTGAAAGCACAGCAAGTAAGAAAACAAGAAAGTATACAAACAAACAAACAAATCAAGTAAGCAAACAAGCAAGTAGACAAACAAACAAAGAAAGCAAGTAAGAAAACAAGCATGCAAGAAAACAACTCAAAATAAAACACTACTCCTACTCCTATGCTAACAGTGCATGGGTCATCTCATGTGAAGTGATACTTCTAATGCAGCCATCGACACATTGGTTGACCCATCTTGGTGAAGGTATGGTTCATGAACAAGGCAGTTCTGCAAACCAGCAAGCAAGAAAGATGTAACAGTGAAGACAAACACACTTCGAGCTTACAAGTGACTATAGAACAAAGATGAGTGAGAGAGCATGACATGCATTCTGTGGAGCTACCATGGTACTGTGCTATAATGCATGTGAATTTTGAGTGTATGCATTCTCTTGATTGTGACATGCAAGCAAGCATGAGAAAGGTAGACCACTTGTGTTTTGCATGTGTGCTTCGTGTGTAAGATTCCTCCTATGCATAAGCAATGGGATCGTGTATTTCGAGTGGAGGAATTGAAATCTAGGTGGTTTTTTGATCTTCTATGCAAAGCAGAGAGTGATGAGGAGCCTTGAGTGTTTCAACAATTTGCTGACCAAAAGTGAAACCAACCTCAGGACAACAAGGGCCTGACATAGCCATCAGCTCACGCTGAAGTGCGCTAATAGTTTGTGGGATTTTGACTTCGTGGACAGATAGATCTTCATAGACTAGTTTCCTAGATAGATTAACAATGGTTGAATAAACATTGTGATTGCATGAGCTAGTGAATAGATCACACCAAGATCAGAAAATTCAAGATGTTTTTCGGTATCCTCATGATTTGATGAATTGGGGGGAGGGGTAGATGAGAAGCAAAGATGTTCACCCTTTTTGTTTTCAAGAAAGATAAATGACAGATTGAACAAATTTTCCAAGGAAGAAGTGTCCTCTTTGTACTATAATGACAAGTTGATATCTGTGGTGTCCTGTGAGTGATTGGAAGTAGAAGCATTTGGAAATGAGTTTTCACAAGAGAAATCAGCAATGGAAGAATGACAAGGGATGTCAAGATGAAGCAGATGAGGTGCGGCTGGAAGGGAGTCATCCTTCACCATGGGCTCTTCTTTAGATTTCAGCACACACTCATCATGAATGATGGCGTAGGTTGGTTGCATAACACTAGCTCCATCGACAACTTAAATCCTCATACACAACAGGTGAGGAGTCTAGAATGGGGGAACACAAGAAAATACAATCCGGAGGATCAACACAACGTGAGGATAGAGATCGATGGAATGAGTCCACGTGACAACCAACAAGATTTCAAGAAAAATTTGTGCAAATCTCAAGAGAAGGTGGGGTGGGAGGATGTGACAGTTCAATAGAGGTGTGTGCATGATCTCTGGTGCTGGAGCTATCTGATGAGGTGAAAGAGAACACTCACTTGTGACAACAATTGTGCCTACCTGCGATTACACAACTTTGTCAACAAAGTATGCTGAGCAGGGTTCAGATACATGAAGAAGATACTCAAATCTTCCATCAAGAAATTCCTAATCAATATCATATTCCGAGAATCGATATGAAAGATTACAAAAGCGTGTGTGAAACTATTTAATGGATTCATCGACTTCTTTTCATAATTCCAGAATTTCATTATTGAGTGCTTTATAATTAAAGTGATTGAAAGCACAGTTTATCTCTGTGACGAGATGAGCAAGAGAATGAATATATTTTTCGGGAAGTGTGTTGCATAAGTGCATTGGGTGCCCTCAGAGCGTGTATATAAACAACATGTAGCTCATGTATTCTTCAAAGAATGCATGTCTTTCGCATGAGCCTACAATGCTAACCACATGCCTAACCAAGGATATGTAGCCTCCACCATCAAATGTTTTATGAGATAAGTTATCTGAGAATTTTTTTGTAATGATGAAATAATTTCCATCGGACATACATTCCAGAAGAGCAACTCGGTAGTGAGTCATGAGAGATGTGTAGAGATTCAAAACAAATTTGAGGACTCAACTTTTCATCTAACCCTCCTTCTAACACCAAAATGTTGATGGTACTCAACCTGCCAACATGTAAGGGGATCTCCTCAGTAAGGAGTCCCAATTAGATCTCAGGCCATTTGGTGTAGGAGTCCCAGTAGTGGGTCGTAAAGCAATGCCTTGACTGCGATGTCACATAGAGGGAAGTAAGATAACTTCATTGGTAGCAAGGGTGTGACCACTGTAGTGAGTCAAAGAAGGTGTACGAGAGGTTCTAACATAGGTGGGTTTAGATGAGTGTGCCCCTTGGCAACTTGTAATAGTACTCAACTAGGTAGGGAACACACGAGCGAAGATGCATCACAAGTTGGAGAGCAGGTCAGACAGAATATGCAAAGTGATGGTTAAACCAACAACATGTCTACAACAAGATTCATACAATTGCATACAAAAAATTTCATACACAACTACGTAAGTTAAACAACATACATTGCTACAGCAACCAGAACAGTCCAACTACAATAAAAACATATGCATGAAAACATGTTGGCTCTTATTATATAAAGAAGTGTAAGTTCCAATCATACAATACATCCATGTAAACCTACTAGCCCTAAGAGTGGGACGTTACAACCACATCCACCTACTCCTCCAAAGATATGTACTAGCTTCGTGTAGTGGAGAAGCCAAGGCGTGTTACAATACTATCCAAGCTCTTTGCAAGATAGTGTTATCAAAATCTTGGCTAACCAAAATCTAATCCAATGAGTTATGAGGGACTATTTATAGCAAAGGGTGGGGTGAACCTTGAAATTCCCATTTATGACAGTTCATCTACCTTCATGAATCGTCATCTACTCTATGACTATTACATCCAACTATTGAAACTTGAACTTCCACTTGACACGATGTTACATTACAATGCACATGTGCTCAATGGCTTGAGCAAGAAATGCAAGACATCACTGACACTCGGTTCATTGTGGTGAGACCAAATCTTTGACATGCTTAAGATGGTGAAGGTGGGGATTTGATGCCAAGCTTGGTCATCCGTGATGGTGTGCATGCACCCCATCATGAATTCTTTCTTAAACAAACTCTTGCCTCCGTTGCAACCGGTACATTGGTTCGGCTCCTTCATCCAACTTGTCTATTAACATGTGCATGGTCTTCTTGGGTGCGTTCAACCTAAAACATGCTGATGCATAGTGTCCATGCTAATCTTCAAGTGTGTGCTAGTGGTCATGCACATTAGCTTGCCGAAGTACATGTTCATATTTAGTTGGACTTGCTTCTTGTCTTCGCCTTGGTGAGTGTGTTGAATGGGTTAGATCGCATGTGTGTGCACAATGAAATTAATCCCTTGAATGCGATCAACAACACTTCTCACCATTTCTTCTCTATGCTAACTATTGGGATGGATATTTAACATGTACGGGTGCAGTTTCATCCATGAGTGTATGTTGCTCCCACTATTTTTCTTCTTCCTCCTACAACTCATTCATTTGTCTGTGCAGCTTCATGTTCTTCGTTGAGTTGCTGCTTCAGAACATGTAACTCCTTCTTTGTTCGTTTCTCTATCTTCACCTAATCTTCATGTCATACCATCACCTCATATCCTGTGCCTCCAAAGTTGCTTTCATCATCAGTAGATCTTCTTGGGCTTGCAAATTTGTTCCGCCTCTATGTTGTCAACAACCTTCCTCCTACATTCGTTGCATTTGTTGCATTCGATATGCTACCTTCAGCTATTTTTCATGATGATGCTCACTGTAATGTTTTTGTTGTCATATCTCGATTTCCTCATCTACGAGCAACTTGATATCTTCGTGAGTAGGTAAGATCATGGACATTTGATCAATTGCATCTCCAGGTGTGCTCTCAATGGTGTCTTAGACTCTGCCCTCTTGGAAAGCATTGTACCTGAAGTGTTGAGAGCAAAATGAACACATGCAATAGCTAAGGACATGGAAACACTCATGGCAATAAATATGTCAGTCGAAAACCAAAATGAGCTTGAGAATTGATTTGCAACATACCTGTGTGGCTGATCATAAAGGTTGCGCAATTTCAGCTGGGAGGTTGGGAGACCGATTGCCAAGACTACACAAGACACAGTCTCGACTGCTAAGAGACTGAATGACTATTGGAACTGCATAATGCATATTCCAGTCTGGTTTTTGACTATTGGAATTGCTCAATGCGCAATCTCAGCTAGCAATGGTTGCAGGCTTAGTGACTTCATTGTGCAATTTTCTAGCCCAACAGTCACTGTCCTTTAGAAATGCACAAAATAATTGTGGGGGATAGTTATTGGGAAGAAATGTGCATTTACTAAGAGGAAGAAAAAGCCTCCCCTCTCAGGACTATGCAATGTTGTCTTGGTGAGGCTCTTAGTGAGGTAGAGTCCAGGCGAAGGTTGCCCAAACTCGCCGATGGGCAACTGAAAGGAAATGCGAGTGAAAATGCATGGTGAAACAGAGTGTAAGTATAAGGGAATGATCATGCATGCAAATGGTTACTGGAAGATTCAGAAAACAAAAAAACATGCATGTCGGTGAGGTGAGTCACCGAATTAGTGACCGTTCGTGAAAAATAGTTTCATGCATGTGACAAGAGTGAGAGAGCAACAAAAACAGAAATAGTGCTAGGAGAAGCTAGTATATATCAAAAGGAAAACAAGAGTTCAATGAAATCAATCAAAAAGCATTCATACGAAGCAAAACACAAAAAGTGCCAGAAATACAACACAAGTCATGGAAAATGGGCATACCCCAAAACAGTTGAGGTGAGTGTGCCGACAAGACCTAGATGTGACGTGGGATGTTAGAGATACAAGGTTTATGTGAGGAATGAGCTCTACAGTGTCCGGTTGATGAGTTTTTATAAAATCGAGGTTGTGACGCACATGCCGCAAATCTAAGGAAAGCGACACTTGGTGGGACGTTTTTGAAATGATCCTTGCATGTAACCTCCAACTGCTAAACATATATCCTTGACACAAAGGATGCCTTTGCATGCTACATTGGGAGAAATAGTCCATGCATGCAAGTTTTTTTTCTCGATCCTAGAGGGAACCATTCAACTCAGCTGCACATGCAAGAGGTTGCTCGGCTGCTAGGATAAAATGCGCATTACTGGCTAGGATCTGGTCTGACTACCTTGGATATTTTCCCAATTTCTGTGCATAGTACCATAACTCCTGCCTAGACTTGCACAAATTTTGAGCTGAGCAGCCATGTTGGGGAAAATTGTGCAATTTTCTTTGTGAGGGTTGACTGGAAGAATTTTGTAATTCTGGAGCCTAGCAGGCTACCAGTCAGGATTGCACAATTTCTGGTGGGAAGGTTGGTTTCTCTCCAGAATTGGACACTTTCCTGGGGGATCTACTCAGCCTGTAGCTGGACCAAGTCTAGATGATTAGTCATGGAGAACAAATTAACTTTTTCCAAGTCAATATTACATTCCATACATGGTTAAAAACAAAGTAATCAACCCTTCAAGTTAATCACACATACATGTTTAAAATACAAGGAAATCATCATGATCCCTATGCTCATGCATATCATTCTCATGCATGCAGTTTATCTTTCAACTTTCTCTTAAGTACAATCAAAAGTACAATATCCTCGATCACATGTACATGTAATTTCAAAGCTGAAATGAATATAGCTTTCACTGTGATAGAGTGAGTCTCATACTCATCTTTTACCTTCATGGCAAAATTTTTGCAACAACATAAAAAAACATGCATACATAAAAAGTTTGTATGTACAAAATGAGTATGTCTTACTGTGTCAATAAGTCCATCCACTTCTTACCCAGCCACTTCAATGGCGATTTTTGTTGCAGCAACAGTTCTTCATGTGAATCTTCCATATCGATAATGGAATCCATAGATCCACTTGCCCCAATGTTTTTTTCCTCAAGCTGCATATGCTTTGGACGACTTGTTGGATGCAAGATCCAATAATGAGAAACATGATGTCCCTTCTTTTGACAAAATTTGCAACTTTCAAGCACTTTCTGAAAAAAGTTTTCTTTGCCTCTTATGCTTCTTGTGTGCTTTCTTTTTCAACCAGCATCTTGAAGCAACATGGTTAAATCCACCACAAAATGTGCAACAAAACCTCCTCTTTTGCTGCATAGAATGTCCATCCTTTTTGTCTTCGAGAGACGATGAACTAGTAGAGGAGACAACTTTCCTTTTGAGACTTTCATCATTGTGCTTGTCTTGAAAATTGTTTACCTTTGCATGCTTGCCATAAGTGACATGTTTACCCTCTACTTGATGCAATGATGGCTTAAAACAATGGCAATAATCCTTAAAACAATTTTGGCATATATTCATTTGAGAACTTGGGATAAAGGTTCCTTTTAAATTTGCATCACATGCATTCAAGGATTTGAATTCTTCACCATTAAACTGTTCATATCCAAGACCAACATTCTTGGGTCGCTCCACAACTAAAATAGGATCAACCGTGCCTTGTGCATGCTTGCCCAAACCTTTGCCTTCTTGATAGCCCATCTTAAACATTAATTTGGACCCTATGCCTCTGGTATTTTTCTCAAAAGAACCAATACACTTTTCAATTGAGGAAATTGAAGGCATGTTTGAATGATTTACCTCATCTTGGACAAAGCTTCTTGAGCTTGAAGGAGTTGTTTCTCCATGTCATGCAGTCTTTGGAGAATTAATTCCTTCTCATCCTTGATAGCCAACAATTGTGCATGAAGCTTAACACTTTCTCTTTGATCCTCAATGAGAATCTGCACCATGTCCTTCACCTTAAGGAACTCATTCTTCATGTCATCATTGAAGAATTTTGTGAAGGAGGAACCTTCACTTGTGGAAGAAGTTGACATTATGTAAATGGTCAATTAAAAAAAAGAAACTTCCAAATAAGAGTTCTCAAAGCTTTCAATCAAATGACAAGATTTAACCAAATGTCAAACAAAAAACCCCTTCTTATTCAAGCAACCATTTGCAACAAATAAAATAGTCAATCTCTTACATTGCTTTAACACCTTTCAAGCTACATAATCAAGCTAGTGAAGTTAGCCAAGCAAACCTAGTGCTCTGATACCATCTGATCTGAAAATGGAGTGTACTTGTTTAAGGGTGGAAGGTATCCATTTTCCATAATTTCAAATGTGAGTTATACACTCCAAGTGACATGTAAAAAGGTGAAAACTTCTTATTTCTTATACAGAGATAGATTGTAGGGGCATTCACCGGACATGTCACCTCTAAAGAGAGGATGAGTTCCAAAGGCTACCTGGCCCTCTACAGGATCTGCCTAAAGAAATAACAAAGTAAACACTTAGAAGTCTTTGAAATACACATACTTGAAGTTTTATGTCTTGCGGGATAAGACAAATAACTTTCTGCAACTGAATAGGTGATTATGTGTGTATGCAAGTTATGTATATTTGCTGTTTAACACTTTATATCATTGTTTTTTAGCATATCATCGTCAGCAAGTAAAGACATCAAATTGATAAAGCAGTTCACCCCTTTTGGGCTACATCTGCTAGACGAAGTCTCCCCAACTAGGCTTGTCCTCTTGTATTAAAAATGCTACAAAGGATAATACAAGAATATGAGTGTCTCAAAAGACATATCTCTGTAAATACAGAATCATAAGATATGAATTAGCTAAACATGTTCTTTCCTAAGCACTAAACAGTGAAATTGCACCTTATACAGTACTTTCCCCAATTGGCCCTAGTGGCCCTTTAAACTTGCATGGAGAATTTCGAGGTGAAGATGACCTCAATTGGTTCTGAAACCTTTTACATTAGAATTGAAAGGTCAAAGATAGCAGACATAGGCTTTTGAATCACCAAAAATGGATGAACACAGCCCCCAAACAGCTCAAGCACTGAAATGGCCCTGGTGGCCCTGAAAGCTTCCCTAAAGCTAAACAGTGAGAAGAATGCCTCAACAGGAAAAACAACCTATAGAAATGGACTCAGAATGCTGAAAACCTTCAGGAATGACCTCTGTTCCACATTGAATTGCTGCACAATTCCCAATGTAGCTCCCAAATAGATTTGGCCCTAGTGGCTCCTAGAAATTCCACGAAGCAAAACCACTTGCAAATGACCTTAGATTTCTATGAAACCTTTGCCAGTGGCTTTAGAAGGTTGAAGAGACCCAAAATCAAAAAACAAATTGTCCAAAAAGGACTTTCCTAGCCAAAGTTATGGCTATTTACTCCCAACTGCCAGTTGCCCTTGAAAAACTCCAGTTAGACTTTTAGTTACGGCCAGATAGGCCCACCAAATATGGCGGTACCACCAAATTCACCACCTTCGCCAAAATCTACACCAAATCCTGACCTGACCACTAGATTTAACTGTCGGTCTTTAATGCGCATGTGAACACATTTATATTAACTAGCAGTTTTCCTCGGATTACGCGCTGAACTGGTGGTTAATTGACCGTTTCCTGTGGGTTATCGGCGTTGTGTGACCACGTATCACAAATAACCGTTATGTGCTGCCAGTTAAAATTAGGCCGGCAGTTATGGGGTGAGGGTCACATGGAATGGAGGACTGGCCCCCTTCTTTTCCCACCCCAAATAATTTTTAAACCTTAACCATAGTTCAGTGCACTCATATAACAAGAACCATTGTTGTGACCCAACGGTAAGACGAAGTTCTAATACATGGGAGGTCGTGTGTTCAATCCTCCATCTGCCCACAAATTTTTGAAATGCACCACATATATATGCTGAGGTCACCTAGCCACGTGGCGGCCTCTGAGCTTGCCACGTGGTGGCTTCTGATTGGCCTGCCCAAAAGGAATATTCCCAAGAATATTTTGTGGAATATTCTATTTTAATATATATATAT
>APFE030970292.1:0-13294 GCA_000404065.3 Pinus taeda
TACAGCTTCTAATTTAGTTATATATTCAACGTCTGCCCAACTGCACAATACGCATCTAAAGCGTCTCACATGTTGTGCATCTAAACTGTCAATAAAGCGTCTCACATGTTGTGCTATTCTCACCCGTCACTATAATAAAACTGTCGTGCAGTTTCGTATTTTACTTTCCGTTCGGGTGTCGCTGCCATTATTCTCATTTTCACGGTGTCGCGGTTTTTGTTTTCAACGTATTAAAAAGTTCTAATTGAAAGTATGTACCATGAACAGTTACGTTCACATCGAATTATTCATTCACTGAAATGTTATAATCCACTGGACTTGCGGCTAGTGCAGCTAATGTAGTTTTTAGTTTCGGTATTCTTAATTTCTTCCTTTGAAGCTTCATAAACTAATAAGCGAAGTTCTTAATATTTTTATTCATATGCTCTAATCTTTTATATTATTCTTGTATATTCCTTACGTATTAAAATTATTGGTCCAGTTATATAAAAAGTATTTAATGTAAATTGATAAATTGAATTAGAAAAAGAACCAATATAATTGTTTTAGTAGCTTATATATTTGGTTGAAATGAAGAAAATTACCTCTTAAACAATGTTTACCTGCTTATCGTAATTTTGAGGAGGAAAGGAATGGAACTACAAATTTTAATTTTAATATACACCTTTTTCTTCATACGACACTAAAAGATATAAATTTAAATTCTTGTCCAATTATTGATGGCCAGCTATATTAAAATTTTTGAAATCTACAGTTTAATGGTTGATTTGAAAAAATGAAGGTGGGGAAGTTATTTTTATTTTTCTCGCCATTATTATTGTTATTATATATATATATATATCATATCAAATCATCATATATATAATTTTTTCTCTAACTATTCATTTGTAGCTTTAAAAAAAATGTAAAGTTTTATAATAATAACAATAATTCATGTAAATTTGTAATTAATCTTTCTACTTAAGAGTGGGATCTTTTTTTTCTGCATCTCTTCAATAAAAGACTTAATTTTCCCTTGTTTCTAGAAAAATTCTCATTGATGATATTATATGTAACATTGAATTTGGAATTAGGGACCTTCCCATAATGTCATGGAGGTCATTAAGTAAGACTTCACTATTGTGGTAAAAAAAACTAACCCTCCTAAAAGAAACATTAGCAAAAGTGAGTTCCTTGCCTTAAAAGCCGTAAGGGGAAACTCTCACATTGTCCTCCTAAATGCTCATAAAGGAGGGGTCTTTTTAACAAAATGATTGGTTATCGTCATAATAGTGGTATTTACATTAAGATTAAAAGGAATCCCCTTAAAAAAGTGTCTAAACAAATGGCGCTAGCCATTAAATAGAGTGTTTCTCTTAATTCCCCTAGCAAAAAGCTTATTTAGAACAATCCTCTTATCCCCAAAATTTGTGGTCTTCTGTAGTTCCATAAAAATGGGGACCCTCTCACACTTATTGTCAACACAATAGGTAGGGCATCTTTCCGAGCTCAAGAGCTCAAACCTCTTGCTGCTCGAATTAGGTCCTTTGTCAAAGACTATGCTTCCTTTATTAAAGAGCTCAAAGGTATTAGACTTGAGCAACCGGATCTATTAGTGAGCTTTGATGTTGTTTCCCCTACCAAAATCCCCATCCAAGAGGCTGTGAGAGTCATTCATCACATAACTGATAATGACACTACCAAGTTAGTAGGTTTCTCACTCACGTCCACTTTTTCAATCTCCAAGGTGATTTCTTTGAACATACCTGTGGGGTTGCTATGGGTTCTGGTCTTTCCCGCGTAGTTGTTAACTTTTTCATGGAAGATTTTGAGAGAAAAACTTTGGCCTCTGCTCCCTTCTACAATAAGAAATGGAAAAGGTTTGTTGATGACACTTGTGTCATCTTAACCCATGGAGTGATAAATTAGATTTATTTCTCTATCATATTAATTCCCAATTTGAATCCATCAAATTCACAATGGAGGCTGAAGTTAATGATTGTCTTCCCTTCCTTGATATTCTCTTGTCAAGGATGTATGATGGTTTTATTTTTCACCAAGTCTTTCGCAAAAAAAATTACACTCAACAGTATCTTCATGCCACTTCTCATCATTTTCTAGCACAAAAATTGGGATTTCTTGACAGTATTTCCACCCGGGCTCTCAGGATTTCTCATGAGAATCACCTTGAATAAGAGAAATCTCATATTTTGAGTGTTTTTTAAAATCATAACTATAGGAGAGAGGAAGGCCTTAGAGCCTTTCAAAAAGTTTGTATAGAATCTTGAGTTAAGTCTGCTCCTCATGATCATAAGTCCAATGTGTTGCTTCCCTTCATTGAGGGAACCATAGATAACATTTCTCATATTCTTAAAAAGAATAAAGTGTCTATGATTTTCAAGCCCCTTAGTAGCATTAGAAACTCTCTTCAATCTCTTAAAGAGACCCGGTTGTCCCTAAATACATGAAAGGTGTATACTCAATTCCTTTCTCATGTGGGGTTCCTTACATTGGTGAAACTGGTTGATCCATCAACCAAAGAATCCAAGAACATGTAGAAGACATTAGACACTATCGACCTCCTTCCTCATCGTTAGTAGAGCATACGATAAAGTCTAAGCACCATGTCCAAGTCTGCATCGAGGATATCAATTTCACTGCTAAGGTTAATCATTTCCATCATAGGAAGCTAAGAGAAGCCATTGAGATTGAGAAACATTATGTCAATCTCAACAGAGATGATGGTTGGAAATTGAGCAATTCTTGCCCCTTCCTCTTGACTATTTTATTTTCTATCCTCTATAGTTTTTTCTTTTAATGTATAAAAGCTAGTTTTAGTTTCTTTTTATTTTTATTAATTTAACTTTATTATTATTTCTTCCTTTTTCTTTATTCTATTTAGAATCAATTATCTTACATAATCTCATTGAAATTAATTATCACTTTAATTAATAAAACCTAAATACTATCTAGTTTATAACGCTAAGTATGAATAGAAATATTCAAAAAATAAATATGATCCCACTAATCTATTATTATATTATATTATAATCCTCTTTTAGTTGAATTTATTGAATATGTAAATAAATATTTAATTAATTAATTAATTTTATATCCCACGAACTAATTCTTAACAACCTTTTCCTAAGATCTATTTCATAACAGCTAATTCTTGACAAGGATGCTTCTCTGCTATTTAAACAATTGCAAAGATTGACGTTTTCACCTTTGTCATGAGGATGAACAACATTAGTTGGTTAGAAACATTTACTAATTCTCAAGAATTTGATTAATCTAAAAGACAATAATATTACAAGTAAAGTTACAAAAAATTAAAAGGAATGATATAAAAAAAGTTAATTTAAGAGAGATATTAAATTAAGCAAAACTTAAAATAAAGAAATAAAAGTTTCATGATCAAACATGGGTTGTGTGCATGCCGTCTCTTTTCCATATTTTATTCTATTTAATGGTCAATGAGGAGGATGAGATTCATCCAGTCCTTTATCGATTTTCTTGGGAGAAATGTGTTGTGAGAGAAATGATTCCCTAGCAATAGTAAGTTGATTGACAGCTCGAGCGTGACCACTTGTAGAAATATTATCTGTAGTTGATCCTATGTTAGGTGGAGTGTCGTCCCCAAAATATTTGTTGTGGTTAGCATAATTTAAAGAGCTTTCAACTCCAAAAGAAAAAATAGTCGATACAAGTAAGCTTGTCCATACTTCGTGTTTTTAATAATTCTATTCTTAAATAGTTAATTGGTTCTCTTGTTAAATTCAATAATTGATCTAATTATTTTGACTGTATATTGATTTATTGTTAGTTTGATTATCCAATGATAATATCCGCAGCTAAATTTATGATAATCACTATTATTTAAGACCTTTAAGTAATAAGTTTGACAATTTTAATTACTTATAATTCTTCAAATCATTTTGCTTGCCGGATGACAGATGGAGAAAAAATAATTAATGAAAATAAATTGAAATACACTACAATTTTATCTTTTTTTACAATAACAATTATTAAATAAATATCATTACTTTTAGAATAATTACTAGGAAAATTATTAAATAAATAGCATTATTTTTACAATAATTACTATGAAAATTATTAAATAGATATCGTTGTTTTTACAATAATTATTATGAAAATTATTAAATAAATATTATTGCTCTTGTGAAAGTAGATACTCTATCTTTTTAATAATTTTTGGATGTATATACATACTCTACAATATAATAACATGGATACCTTAAATACATTATTATGTTTTTTTTTTTTTAAAATAAAGAAGCCCATTTAGTATAATATAAGCTAGTTATTAATTTAAAATTATAAATTTACTTATTAAATATAAAAAAAGCTAAATTTATTTCAATTTTCATTTATTAATCAATTATTTAAGGTTAATTTTTTAATTTGTATTTCTAAACCTTTGTGATTGTATTGTGAAGAAATAGTTATTTTGGAGATAAAATAAAAATAGCTATATTTCAAATTGAAAACCGATAACTAAAAAGTTAGGTTTCAAACTCAAAACTAGTTACTCACTAAAAGTATTTTAAATTTTATTATTATTGTTTATTTAAATTAAAAGTTATTTATGTTAGTTATATATAACTCGTTAGGAAAGTTATTTTAGTGTTATATTAAACTTTTTGATTTATTTTTTAAACTAAAAATTATTTTAGAACTAGCTGGAATAAAAACTATTTATAAATAACTAAAATTTATATTCTTAATTATAAATTAGTTATAGATAACTAAAGCTATATCTCAAACTCAAAACCAAAACCCAAAACTTAAGGAGAAGTTTTAGTTAATTTGTTATCACATACATAATTATTAATAATATAAGTATTAGGTATATGTAAAATTATAATAATGATGATATAATAACATTTTAAGAGAGGCTTATATATATGTGTGTGTGTGTTTGTGTGTCTATTAAAAAAAATAGGTGGAAATAGATGGTTTTTATAAAAGTACATGGGAGATAGTTAAAACAAAATTGTATTTATGGTTTGAATATATATACATATACATGATTTTAGAGGACCGTAAAAGGGTAGTGATTTTTTTCTCCTATGGATAGATTTTCATAGAAAACATGTCAACTATTTAATGTATAACATGATACTTTTTTTTAGTTATGTTAAGCTTTGTTATATTCATTTTTTTTATAATTTCATTATTTAAATTATCTTTTAATGAACGAAATAAAGTAGTAAAAAAAATAAAAAATCAATATCATAAATCTATGAAAATTGTTAGCTTGCCTCCTAGGCTTTCTCCCTCTTCCGTCCATTTGAATCAATCACAAGGATGGGATAAAGATAAAGCATAATAATTCAAAGTCAAGTTTTTAATAGCTTTTGAAGCAAATCCAACTCATGTGAGGAACAAAAATTTCTTTCTATAATAAATAAATAAAGAAATACTAAAAAATAGTTTAAATAAGGTTAGGGGTAATAAATATTTGTGCCTAAATTTTTCTTTTTGACAAAGTTTGCTATTTGGAAATATAAATCTAGTTATATAATAAATAAATAAATAAAATGAGGTGAAATATTAATAATGAATGTTGTGTAGAATATATATTAATATATAGTATAAAAATGAGTAGCAACTTTAAAGATTGAGACAACATTTAAAAGATGTGGCTTCATCCATTTAATAAACTCGATGAAAGAGTTTGAATTTGTTTAATTATTGTTAAAGTACTATGTTGAAATGGGTAATGAAGGTTGAATTTTTTTAGTTAATTTTAAAGTATTTTCTTAGAATTGACAAGATATCATTCTATTTTATTATGTTTTAGAAGTACGTTGTAATATTTTATTGTATGAATCCCGGATGCGGGTGAACTTTCCAGCACCTAATACAAGGATGGTCCGGCGGGGGGCGTGTGGATGCTCATTGCAACTAGATGGAGCTGCAAGATGCAGCACTTAATGATTCACACATTAAAAATCATTACAACATTAATAACCAGATTGCATTGTAATAATCGATCTGCAATGAAGCACATCATAATCTGCATTATCGCTCTTCTCATCAGCATTTCCGGGCAAAAAAAGGGTGAAGGTTCAGGTGCCAGAGACAGTTCAGAACATTGTTTGGCTCTAGTGCGGAAAGTTAACAAAATCTCAGGCCTTCACGCTCCTTTCCACCGGCTACGATTTCTCCGAGGTAGAAATTGTGCTATATCCTCGATAACTATTTGTTTCTCTTCCATAGTTATTATCAAAATGCCTTGAGAGCGCCCCAGAATGGGAAGCAAGAGAGGCAGCTCTCGAGGCCGGATCCTTCGCCAGGTGTCATCCACAACTTCTAACCCCTCGTCTGAGGCCTCAAACTATACTTTATACTGCTATCTGGCGACCAGGAGAGAGCGTGGCAGAGAAAGGGGCCATATAATGACAGAGCTGAGCTCTCAGCACACCAGAACGCACACATCTCGCTTCCACCTCCCTGTAGATTGGGTAATTCCTCCTTCATTGTTTCGGTCACTGTTGAACTGAATGAGAAAGCTGGGGGTTCGGAGACAACAGGCTCAGGAATTCCTTAGCAATAGAGGATGGAACACCAGACAGCTCCCACGATGAATGTGACTAAACAAAGACAGGATAATAGAGGTTGTGTAATTCAGAATATGCCCACTCAACCTGGCCCAAGCACTCCTGCAGCAGAAGATAGTGCTAGAGCAGAGGGACATTCCCTGGAGTATGAAGAACTAGAGCATTTTGGCCATTGCATCATTGAGGAACAACCTCCAACTCAGCATGAGGACTGAACAGGCTTGCGTGTCCCTGGTTTTGTTCATTGGTCGAATGTGGTGGTCCATACCTCTCAGGTTTGAGTGTTTTCGGTCCTGTTTATTTGTTAACAGAGGATTTGTCTATCCTAAGCATGTAGTGTCTGGTAACAAGTCTTTACAACTCTTCTTGAGGGCCGGTATCCCCTGCCTGGGCAACATTCCATGTCGGTCAGTTAATATTTTGACTAAGGTGGCTTTCAAGTCAAAATGGTGTCACTGTCAAGATTCAGAGTCTTTAGTTTTGGACTTAGCGATTCTAAGTCCTACAGCTAGTTTTTGCAAGTCTTGAGATAGTTAGTCCACTGTGCACTATCAATATGTTGTTACATGGGCTGGAAATTTTGAGACCCTCGTCTCATTGTATGAATATTTTGTATTAATATAGAAGTAGACTAATTTAGAAAAAAAAAACATTTTATTGTATGAAGGTTTATAAAATTATTATTTATAATAAGTATGAGTGTCGTATTTGGTTTAATAATAAATTTGAGTTTAAATTAATAATTGATAAAGAATTTCCCAGATCCAGGTGTCTGATCAGGGTATAGGTTCGTGTGCGTGGACAACTACTTGGGGGGGCGCGTGGCTCCTCTCAGCCGCCACTCCTTCTCCCACAGCACCTTCTCTTAATTCCCCTGCGTACAAGATTTATGCCACATTAATGCAGCCTGACTCTCCTTCTCCTCCTGTTTTTCCCCTTAACATGACACCGTCCACTGGCGACATTCGCATTTCTCCTCTTCACTCAATTCCCTCCTTCACTGCAGTGGAGGTCTGCCCTCAAAACATTCCAGGGATTCTCTGGGTCCTCGCTAGTTGGGAGAATTGCTTGATGTGCTTACAAATCCCTCCCTGCCTCATCTGGAATCTAGCTAGCCTCTTAGTCTCCGCTCTTCATCTCGGCCTTCTGGATACTAAGGCCAAGCCTGCGCTAAACCTTTCCTGCCTCCTTAGTCTCTCAAGCTACCTGGAACAACCTAGTCTGTTGGATATGCCGAAACTATGTCAGAGGATGAGCAGTAGGAGGGGCAGCTCCAGGGGGTCAACAGGCCGCTAGGCATCCTCCTCTACAATGGATTCTTCGACTTTCTGTTCGGATTTCAGCATGGATCAATATCCAGCTACAAGAAGTGGATGGGGCAGAGGCAAAGGTCTACACAATGTGGCAACGAGCTCCCTCAACTCTAACTCTGCTCAGTTCCAGTTCCCTTATAGTCACGACAATCTCTCCTTCATAGCCTCTGTTACCATCGTGCTCAAGGAAATCAATGTTGGTCAGGTTGTAGGTTCCCTTGGGACGATGACAGAAAAGACACCGGATGATAAACTTGGCATTGTCCAGATGAACTATGAGCCGAGCAAAGCTTCAGGCTCAGGCAAAAGCACGGCTTCCCAAATCCTGAAAGATGAGGAAGGCCCGAGTTTATCAACTTGCAAAGAGGGCCACCCCTCTGAGGACGAAGACAATTACCAAATTGGCTGCTGCCTAGTCGAAGAATAGCCTCATCCTCCCCATGGTGATTAAATAGCCAATCTCCACCGCGAAGAAGGCACCCTGCCAGCCCTTGGTCTCTAGCCTTGTCTACAAACTCTGTTGCTTTTGAAGTTAGTATTCAGACTTATTTTTCAAGTAGTGTCTCTCGGCTTATTAGTTATGATCTGGTTCTTCTAGTAATTGTTGTAATAAGGCCCCCGTTCAAGTTATAGTTCCATGTAAAACATTGGGGTTTCATTTTTATTTTTTGCTCAAGTCATGGTGAGGCTCTTGGCAGTTCTCCAATGCAACACTTAGCTGGTTTATCACTAAACACTGATAAGTTATTGTGTAAACATTATGATCCTCCAGGCTCGCTTTCAAGATGCCATGACCTCGATGTACTATATTTTTGTATTAATATAGAAGTAGACATATTTAGAAAAAAAATAATTGATAAAGAATTTATTTGAACATTAAAGAAAAGAGAAGATGAAATAAAAAATGACAAGATGCAAGGATTGAGATCATATTTGATTATTTATATTGGAGGAGAAGTGAATAAATAAGAACCTAGTAATAATGATCTCGATTAGTTAGTTAAGTAAGATGGCATGATTGAAATTTGGATTCATGATGAATGTTGGTAGTTTGTTGGTTGAATTTTCTTTAACGATGTATCCTCCTCATGCAAAAGGAAATAATTGTAATCCTAACCATGAACATTAGGAAGAGGTCATCAAATATGAATTAACATTCAAGACTAATAATAGGCTAAAGCTACGTAGTTACATGTGCAAACTAGGCATGGAAAATCATATTTAAGTGAATTGAGGTGGATTATGTACAAATTGATTATTTTGAAATTAATGTAAGTCATGTGTCTTGAAGAGGTTGTATTAAAAAATAACTATATGAATTTCATTTCACTAAGATATGTATGTTTCAACTTCTTAAGATGTACAACTTTTAGAGTGATCCATTGTGGAAAGTTAACAAAATATTGGAAGGTTGAAGTGTTTTAAGTTTTTTATATCCAAATGAGATGGGGACAAATCCAAAAAAAAAGATCAGACTTATTTATGATGAAACTATGGGGTGATGGTTACTATGACAACCAACTAAGAATGATGTAATTTGGAAGTGAGAATTTAGTGATATAAATGAAAGGAGGTAATGTTCATCAATTATCATGTTTTCTTATCAAATGGAAAATATTAGTATGATATACAATCCATAAATAATTAGGAGTTTCATGTGGAATGTATTTAAAGTGGGTGTGGAATATATTTAAAGTGCTTATAGAATAGAATTCAAGATGGCATGACTTTGTTTCAAGGATATCTCCTCTTAGAAAGGGGAAGGAAAATGATACAAAATTTAAATAATAGTGATAACAACTAGCATTGTTTAAAAATAAGTATAAGGAGACAAGGATATTAAAAATTATTAAAAGAATAAAAAGGGAGGGGTTCTAAGATAAATCCTTATTCTAAATAGTATATGAAGTTATATAAGAAGGAATGACAAGGGAGGTTCTTATAAATCTATTATTAATGATAATGAATGGTAGTAATGGTGACCATGATAAACTTGGAATAATGAGAAAATAGTATTGGATAGATACTTAAGGGAATGAGTGGAAGTTTCACAAACAAGCATAAGAAATTAACAAGAAGTAATAAACTATCCTAGAATATGATGGAAGATTTTGCAATAGGGATTGATAACAATTAATGAAGTTTAATTATCATGATAATTATGGAGTTATTAGAGTTGTAGGAATTATGGTAAACTATGATTACATAATCCATGAATGTTTGTAGCACGTGAATAAAGAAGATAAACATAGAAATTGCGAAGATTTTGGGAGTGGAAACTCAAAAAATGCATTAGCATTAAGGTATTGTTTTCATGGTAAGTCCAACATTAGTAATAGTTGAGCATGGTTTTCATGTGAATAAAAATGATATGAAATTTTAAAATTGGAGTAGCTAATTAAATTTCATACAGTTCTTAAGGTGCATAACATTAAAGTGTGAAGGGAGCTATGAAAATGTATTAGTGTCTAGGGCTAAATTATGAGGTCTATGTCTAGAAAGTTATCTTAAGAATATTGATGAGTAGATTGAATAATATGATTGGTATGAGTCATAATGATGACCTACAAAATTTAGAAGTCTCAAGATTGGAATTTGTGAATACTTCTAATTGGTGAGAAATGACAAGTGATAAACTGGAGAAACATTTCAAGGATAACAATCATTTAACTTTTGGAGAAAGGAAATAAACTATGTAGACTAAAGATAAAACTTTGTGTATGAAGCTATGAAAAGCGGTATCAAGATGGGAACTCAATGAAATAAGTAGATATTTTGTGGATGTACAATAACAATTAAATGTGTGATGGATAAATCACCAAGGGACAACAAGCCCTCATGAAGGTGGATTAAAATTGGAATAAGACTTAAATAATGATGACCTAGTGTATATATATCATTTGGATAAGAAAACTATGTATAATGATCATGGAATTTTAATTTATGTTGATAATTTAGAGAATGTTTGTACACCAAGTAATATCTTAAGAATGAATTCCACTAAAACTTCCTCGGGGAAGGATGATTACATGACAAGAGATTAAGTCTCAAGATGATGAGTATCATTTAAAATTTAGTGATGTACATAAATCAATATACCTACATGTAAATCATCAACTTCCTAGTTGACAGATGTGGAAATAATTAATGAAAAGTAATTGGTACCTTGATGAAAACATGACACTAATAGTATTTGTGAGATAGCCTACAACCTAGAGGGATGTTGAATATTCTTATTTCCTAGTTGGTATTCATTATTTATACAAGGAAATGGAACTTATTTTGTGAAGTACGATAAGAACGCATATGGTGTATTATTGTTTTATATCTTATAAGTATTGAGATTATTCTCATATTAATGATGTTTCATGAGGTGGTGGTGTGTGGTAAACAGTATAGTTATGATGAGAGGTTAATGATGCATATGTGGTGCTTGTTTATATAATTTTTATGTTCATTATGTTGTATGTTTATTAGGAATATGATATGCATAGTGATTATGATGTTAATGTATGAGGTATATTGACATGGCACTTATTATGTGATGATATGTCTTTGATGTTGATATGCTGATTTTATAACTTAGGAGAATATTATGATGTGAAGTATGTGCTAATTGTATATAGATTTATGACATGCAAAATTTTGTGATAACAAAGATGTTATGTTGTCATGATGACATGCAATATTTTGCATGTGGGTTATCTTCTATGATGTTATAATTATAACTAATGCATCGGATGTATTTTGAGATGTGGTGATTGACAAGAAATCCAATAATGTGTCTCAAGGGTTTGTTTATTTCATGATCTCATGGATGCCCATACCTGCAAGGGAGAATATGTAATGCCATATGGGCTAGAGGCAAACTCAATCAACACTACATATGTTAGTGGTCCCTTTGTCTTGTATAGATCTAACAACTCTTGAGAGGCTGTGGGACCACCTTGAGGAGGCTAAATCATTGATATTGGAGGCCAAGTGCCTAATATTAGAATGGGACGTTGAATTTTGGTAAGCATGTAAAGACATTGATTCCTGGGTTTGTGTTCTTATTGACTGTGGAGTGAGTTGGCCAACCTTGTGAGATGCCCAAAGAAATTGAGTACTGGGACGAGATGCCTACCTTGGGGCAACTGCAATCTAAGCTGGGTGCAATACTTAGAGCTAACTTTGGGTTATGGTACAGAATGATGAGGCTGATGCCTAGTTCAAAAAGTGGGAAAAAGGACAGAGATTCCTTGAGATTTCTCAGGTGTCGTGGAAATTTTCATTGCCTGCTGGTTATACTAGTTCAATAGAGCTTGCAAGGATAATGTGAAGTAATAAATAAATAAATAAATAAAATGTTAAAGGATTCAACTTAACTTCGGGACGAAGTTCTTTAATGAGAGGGAGTATGTAATGTTCCCTAATAATAATAAAAAAATAAAAAAATAATATTAAATATAGTAGATAATCAGTAAATAAAAAAAGAAAAGATAATAATGATAAATAAATAGTAAAAGTAAATAAAGGAAATATAATAATAGTAAATAAATAATAAATAATAAAGAAAATATAATAATAGTAGATAAATAATAAACAATGAGGAAAATATGAGAATAATAAATAAATAAAATAGTAAATAATAAATTGGAGTTCTAAATAAATATATATAAACGTAAACTTAAAAAATATTAAAAATAAGTAAAGTTACTAAAAAGTAAAAGGGAATAATATAAGGAAGAGTTAAATTAGAGAAATAGTAAATTAAGTAAAAATTAAAATAAAGAAATAAAACTTGCATGTTTACACATGGAATGTGTGCATGCGGTCCCCTTTCCATTTTTTTTGTCTATTTAATGGATGATGAGGAGGATGTGATTCATCCGTTCCTTCATCTATTCTCTTGGGAGAAAAGTATTTTGGGACAAAGGATTCCCTCATAGTAATATATTCATTAAGGCTCGGGGGTGGCCAGTTGCAGAAATATTATGTACAGTTGAGTATACGGTTGGGTGGAGAGTCATACCCAAAATATTTATTTCAGTTCGCTGAATTCAAGGAGCATTCAACTCCAAAAGTACAAGGAATATCGTTGATACACGTAAGTCATCTGCACTCGTGTTTTTGAAAATTCTATGTTAAATAGTTGAATAATTGGGTGTGATGATTATAAGCTGCATAATTGATATAATTAGATGAATATTTAAATTAGATGAATATTTAAATTTTCGATTGTTACAATTTTAGATTAAAAAATTAACATATTTCATTATATATTAGATTCTAAATTCTAAATTGGTTATATTGTGTTAATTTACATTGAATAAAAAATTACATATAAGTTCGAGCGTCTTGACACATGTTGGATATTTTAATGTGGGTGATAACTTTTACAATTGCGATAACCTTAGAAGCTCTTATATATAT
>APFE030970295.1:0-13022 GCA_000404065.3 Pinus taeda
AGAGTGGGCTAGAGTAGGCTAGAGTAGTTTAGCTATGCTAGAGTAGGCTAGATTAAGCTAGGCAAGAGTAGGTTATGCTAAGCTAGGCTAGAGTAGGCTAGGCTAAGCTATGCTAGAGTAGGCTGGGCTGAGCTAGGCTAGAGTAGGTTAGGCTATGATGGATTAGGATAGGCTAAGCTATGCTAGAGTAGGCTAGGCTAAGGTAGGCTAGAGTAGGTTAGGCTATGATGGATTAGGCTAGGCTAGGCCAGAGTAGGCTAGGGCTAGGCTAGTCTAGGCTATAGTAGGCTAGGTTAGGCTACGCTAGAGTAGGCTAACCAAGGTTAGAGTAGGCTAGGCTAGGCTAAGGCTATAGTAGGCTAGGTTAGGCTACGCTAGAGTAGGCTAACCAAGGTTAGAGTAGGCTAGGCTAGGCTAGAGAAGGCTAGGCTAGAGTGGGCTAGGCTAGAGTGGGCTAGGCTAGCCTAGACTAGGCTAAAGTAATCTAGGTTAGGCTAGGCAAGGCTAGGCAAGGCTAGAGTTGGGTAGGTTAGGCTAGGTTAGGCTACGCTAGAGTACGTTAGGAAAGATTAGGCTAGGCTGAGTAGGTCAAGGTATGCTAGAGTAGGATAAGCTAAGCTAGTTTATGCTAGGCTAGAATAGGTGATGCTAGGTTAGGCTAGAGTAGGTTAGGCTAGGCTAGGCTAGGGCTAGAGTAGTTTAGGCTAGAGTAGAGTACGCTAAGTTAGGCTAGGTTAGGTTAGGCTATAGTAGGTTAGGCTAGACTTGGCTAGGCTAGAGTAGGTTAGGCCAGAGTAGGTTAAACTAGGTTACACTAGGTAAGAGTAGTTTAGGCTATAGTAGAGTAGCGTAGGTTAGTGTAGTTTAGGCTAGGTTATGTTATTCTAGAGTAGGGTGGTTTGGGCTATAGTAGGCTAGATTATGGTAGAGTAACAAGTTGGGCTATAGTAGGCTAGAGTAGGTTAGGCTAGAGTACGCTAGAGTAGGTTAGGCTAGAGTACGCTAGGCTAGAGTAGGTTAGTCTAGGTTAGTTTAGTCTAACATAGGCTAAGTTAGGCTAGGATAGTCTAGGCCAGGTTAGGTTAGGTTCGGTTAAGCTAGGGTATGCTAGGGTAGGCTAGTCTAGGTTAGGCTAAGCTAGAGTAGGCTATACTAGGCTAGGATGAGCTACAACATATTAGGCTAGGGTATAGTAAGTTAGGCTAGGGTATAGTAGGTTAGGCTAGGCTAGGTTACATTAGAATAGACTAGGTTAAGCTAGGCTATGTTAGAGTATATTAGGGTAGGCTAGAGTAGACTAGAATAGCTTAGGCTAGGATAAGCTAGATTAGACTATGTTAGGTTAGGTTAGGCTAGCCTAGCCTATAGTAGAGAAGGCTAGCTTAGGCTAGGCTAAGTTAGAGTATGTTAGACTAGGCTAGAGTCGGCTAGGCTAGATTAGGCTAGACTAGAGTAGTCTAGAATAGAGGAGTCTCGTCTAGAGTAGGCTAGGCTAGAGTAAGTTAAACTATCCTACTCTTTGCTAGGATAGAGTAAGCTAGGCTAGACTATACTAGGCTAAGTTGGGTTAGGCAAATGCAAGCTACCCTGAAAAAGAGTAGGATAGTTTAGGTAATATTAAGCTAGGCCAGGCTAAGTAAGCTAACCCAAAGTAGACTAGGCTAGGTTAGGCGAGGCTCAACTAGGTTAGTATTCGATAGAATAGGCTACGTTAGACTAGGCTATGTTAGGCTAGGCTAGGCAAGCCTAGAGTAGACTAGGCTACCTTATGCTAGGCTAGGTTAGAGTGTGTTAGGCTAGTCTAGAGTAGGCTAGGCTAGATTAGGCTAGAGTGGGCTAGACTAGAATAGTCTAGAATAGAGGAGTCTCGGCTAGAACACGGTAGGATAAGTTGGGTTAGATAAATGTAGGCTAGGCTACAATCGACTAGGCTACAATCGAACACACTAGGTTACAATCGAACACACTAAACTACAATCGACTAGGATAAGTTGGGTTAGGTAAACGTAGGCTACCATAGCAAAGAGTAGTAGAGGTTAGGTAATAATAGGCTAGGCTAGGCTAATTAGGCTAACCTGGAGTAGAGTAGGTTAGGGTAGGTCAACCTAGGCTAGGGTAGTCTATGATAGAATAGGCTAATCTACACTATGCTAGGCTAGGATGACTGAAAGTGGGCTAAACTAATCTAGGCTAGAGCAAGATATGCTAGAGTAGGGTTGGTCAGACTAGAGTAGGCTAAGCTAGACTAGAGTAGGTTATCTTAGGCTATGCTAGGCTAGAGTAGGCTCAGCTAGGCAAGAGTCTACTAGGCTAAGTTAGGCACTAGTACGCTAGGCTATGCTATGTAGACTAGTCTAGAGTAGGTTAGGTGTAGCACCCTCATATTCGAAAGTAAAATTTATAATTATTGTTATTTACTTTAAAGTGTTTTTATAAAAAAAAAAATTGTAAAGAAAACAAAGGCTAATAACAAGTATTTTTATCATTTAATAAATTAAAATAAATAGTTGAGAAGATGATTACAGGTGTAGAATCAATAACTAGTTCGAAACTTCCATACAGTTGCGTAGGAAATTTACCTTATTTTCTTGCCTTGACCCCATAGATAAAATATCTTAGGAGGGACAAGAGAGAGTTTGGCCACTAGAAGGAGGAACCATTTGTAGAAAAGAAAGAGATAACACTGCGAAGAGAGATTGTCTTGAGCTGGCCTTGAACCAATGGAACCTCTCCGCTCATATTTATATAATTTGAGGTTCCAGACAAGACCAGGAGGGTCGTGAATTCTGAATACTTAGTGAACCTATTATGGTTGTAGGATCCTAACTTTACTGGAAGTGAAAGCTAGGGGGGAACCTAGATGTAATTTCCAGTTTTGTTGGAAGGTCGATGTAGTCTGATCCTTACTGTCTCTTCTCGACTCTTTATAAAGTTTATAGATAAGTGCCATTTCCTTATTAAGGTTCATCTCATGATAGTTTCATTAACTATTAAAATAATATTGATTATGGATCATTGGTGTGTGATAATAAAGTAAATATGTTTCGTTTATGAATTTGGAACAAAATGTTGCACCAAACTTTTATTACGGAGGAACATAGTTAGCTTACTGCAAAAACCTTATAGTTTAATAAAGAGAGACACTTTGATATAAGTGTCTTAATTTTTATAACCGAGTTAGTTTATAGTAAACATTGTTAATAAGTGAATAATGAAATAAGTCTGCTATAAAGCAACATAGATATTAAATATAGACTTGGAAACATCATAATTGGCCATGATGACATTCATGCCACAAAAAATACATAATATTATAGAAAAATTAATTAGAATGGTGGCAATAAGATCTAAATCCCAAGGTTTTGGGTGTCGTTCCAAATACTTATTTTATTGCAACAGTATTTTCTCCATCAGGGAATTATTCTAAGTAAATGTTAGATCAAGTGTAGTGTTCGAGAGTGAGACTCAATTAGAAACACTAAACAACCCTGAAGTTGACTTAGCTTGTAAAGAACCTTGGTAACCTTGTTTATCAATGGCTTGATGGTATAGACTTCAAGGAATCCTCTTTTCTCATCTAGTATAGTCAAGGTGTTGTAACAACCCTTAATCCTAGGTTGACTACACTCTTGAATCCAAGATAAGTTGGAGACTAGGAGGAAATTAAGTAAGTAATATAGAAAAACCCTAGAATAGATTTGTTTTATCAATAAATATGAAAAATAAACACCACATTATAATATGATGAGAGAAAGAGATAGTAATTATCCATAGAGTGTCTACTTGCAGAAGAAATAGCGGAAAATTTAAACAACCAATAAATTTAAAAATGTCGTATAAACCCTAGACGAGGATAGCCAGAAAAAACTAACTGATAATGAAAAGTCCTTAAATCCATTGAAAATAATGCATGAGCTTTCATGGAAATGTAAATAACATTAATAACTTCGCAAGGCTAAAGGCCTTCATTATGTTAAAAATATTAATACTTTCATAAGTTGAGGAAGGACGAAGGCCTAAAAATTCTAGAGAAAATAACATTTTTAAATTACAAGCTGGTTGTGGGCCTTAAACAAAAATTAATAAAAAAAATAGTCTATGTTGGAACCAGTCAAGGTTTCTTCAGTAACTGTGGGTGTAAGTCCACTCAAGAAGCCATCAAGTGCTAAATATTATGCATAAACACCTACATATTTCACCAATAGAGATTAAGGGGATTGTTTCATTTGTAGTCTGGAGGTGACCAACAATCTGAGTTGAGGAAATATTTGACAACCACACAGTTGAAAACAAACTTGAAACCATCTTGCTCCATCTGAAAGGGAAAAAAAAATTAGTTAGAGTTTAATCGATACTAAAAATCGATAGCATCAACCTCTAACTAAATGAACTGGCTAGTGAAAGATTAATTGATTTAGCCATGAGGTTAAACATATTAGCAACTAGGTGCATCTGCTAGAAAAAGAAAGGATTCAAGGGTTTTCCTCCATGAATCAGAAGAGAAATTCTTACACAGGTAGGGTAATGAGAAGATTAACCACGGTATACTATAAGAAAATTAGGGAGTGAATATGTATAGGCTCGGAGGATTAATCACCTTAAAGGAAAGTTGAAGAGTTGTTTGCCACTCTATGCCGGAGGTAGAATGAGAGCTACTAGCCACAACACCTTGCTTAGTTACACTAACCCTAGCATAGGGAATGGTGACCATCAAATCAACACCATGTATCCCCTTCTCCGAATTGAAGCAAAGTGTCGACTAGTGTTCATGTGTAACTGGATGTGTGCCTCATCTATTTAGAACCATATAGATTAATATCAAACATTACAACAATGTCTCAATGCATAGTTTGGAGTTAAAAAAACATTAACTCATACTATGTGAAAGAACTAAATTAAATAGGATGATCCGCCAAAGGACATCAAATGCATTAAGGAATTTATAATTGACTCGGTACCATAATTAAGTATGTCATTACTTTTATAGCCTCATAAAATCCATGATGTAATATTTTATTAGAGAGAGTTTGTGTAGCCAGCTAATATTTAGATAAAAATATATTGATTTTTTTTGGTCATGTATGTCATGTTATATAGTGTTGAAGTGTTACAATTGGTATCACAAATTTGGGTTATAACACTGTGACCTGAATTCAGAACTCAGGTTTGAAAAACTGTAAATGTTACACAGAGAAAGGAAGAGACTAAAAACTAAGGAAATGAGGAGAGGAGTTGGAATTCCTCTGCCTCGAAGGCCTTCAGTAGGTTCAAGTTCAGTTCCCTTTTCTAAATCTAACCCAGAGGCGCGGGCACAAATCAGAGGGGAAAATAGCAATTCTAATGTTTTTTTATTAGAGACAGTAGAATAGTTGCAAGTAGAAATGGAAAATTTGTGCGTAAACAATGAGATATTAAGGGTAGATGAGGAAAGGATCCTCAAAAGTCTTTCTAATAGGAAAAATCAAAGAAATACCACACCTAGTCTTGATGGAGGAAATAGGACTGAAGGGCATGCTTAAGAAGTATATCACCATGAGATTCATGGAGATGGAATTGAGCATGAGGAGGGGTTGGAGAATGTTTCAAGCATAAAAGGGGCCAAGAGACAAAAAGTAGAATTGCAAGGAGAATTTAAGAAAATTAACCCACCCTTGTTTCACGGAAAATTGGAAGAGATTGATGAAGCCTAGTTGATAAAAATGACCAGGTAATTTCAAATTTACAAGTATGATGATAATTTAAAAGCCAGATTTGCCATATACCAGTTGCAAGGCAATGCCACCTTATGGTGGGAAGAAGTGAAAGTTGTGAGGGACATTAATGAACAAGATGTAACTTGGGATAAATTTAAGAAACATTTTAAAGATAAGTATGCCATAGAACTATTTTATGATGAAAATGATAAATGATTCCACGATATGAAATTGGGACAACAAACTATAGATGATTACATAACTAAATTCACATTTTTTTTAAGGTATGTTCGATACATTCGTGAGGAAAATTACAAGGTACATACGTTTGTGAGTAGCTTCCCAACCTTTATGAAAGAAAAATTGGAATTTGATAATCCAAAGAGTGATGGACGAAGCTATTCGCAAAGCCCAACTCTAATATCAACAATTGAAGACAAGAGGGGAAAGTGACAAACATTGAACAAATAAAAAGGAACATAAAGGATTCTGGAACATAAATATAAAAGTGAACTGGGAAAGAAACACATTTCGGAGGCAACAAAATGACTACCTAGGAAAAATTCAGCAGAAGTTGATGATATAAGGCAGAAGAAGACAAGGTGAGGCATCTAGTAAACTAGAATCTATACAAATACAAAAGACACCATTACAGTGTTGGGGCCCCATTACTATAAAAATTGTCCCCACCTCACTCATGCAGAAATAACAACTCACATTCAAGAGGCTTCCACTATGGGTGATGTGGCAAAGATCATACCAAATATTAATGCCACCTTGGATGATCATTAGGTCAAATATCAATTTGTGATGGTGGAATTTGAAGGTAAAATTGTTGATCATTCTATTTCAATTTTGATAGACCCAAGAGAAAGTTTAATTTATATTAGTCCTAAAATTGTTGATTTAGGTCAGTTACCAGCTGCCAAATTTAGTAGTCTATCACTAGTGCAACTGGCCACATGGAACAAAAGAAGAGTCACTACAAAAGTAAATGATTTTCTTATAGAGATCATGGGAATACGAGTTAAAGTGAACTTAAATATATTTCCCTTAGGATCATATGATGTATTAATTGGGGTAGATTGGTTTGAGAGTTATTGGCCCTTAGTAAATTGTAGAGATAAAACTATCAGCTTCATTACTGAGGAAGACATCAGATAAGAGATTCAGGGTATTAAAAGGAATATTAAATGATGACCCATTACAACAAACTAATTAGGCAAATGCATACAAAAGGGCTATCAAATTTATGGAGTGCAGGTTGGTTACAACAATTCCAACGATAAATTGCACACATTGGAAGGATTGCAAGTAATTCAGGGATTTACTGATGTCTTTCCAGAAGAAATTTTTGGTTTTCCTTCGAATAGGGATATTGATTTACAATAGAGTTAATTCTTGGTGTTGTTCTAGTTTCTAAAACACCCTATCAAAGGAACATACTGTAATTAACCAAACTAAAAATTCAGTTGCAGGAATTACTAGAAAAATGGTGCATCCACCCAAGTGTGTCACCTTGGAGGACTTTGACATTGTTTGTAAATAAAAATATGGTACCTTCAGATTATGCATTGATTGCCAGCAACTAAATAAATTAAATTTTAAGAATTAGTACTTGTTATCAACGATCAATGATTTGTTCAATCAAGGGAAGGGGTCACGATATTTTCTAAAATTGACTTGCCATTAGGATATCATCAAATCATCATTAAGGATGATGATGTCCATAAAATAACATTCAGAATGCACTATGGGTATTACGAGTTTGTCATTTTACCATTCAGGCTCACTAATTCCCTTACAACTTTTATGAGTTTGATGCATGGAATCTTCCACCCTTGTTTAGATAAATTTGTGTTGATTTTTATTGATAATATATTAATCTACTCAAAAACTATGGAAGAACATAACAATAACTCACATATGGTGCTGAAAGTGTTGAGGGAGAACAAAATTTATGCAAAATATAGCAAATTTGATTTTTCAAATATCATATCCAATATTTAGGACATGTTATTTCTATAATGGGCATATTAGTTGATTCTGAAAAGATCAACACTATTATGCATTGTCCTATTCCCAACAACGTAGTAGATATTCGGTCATGTATGTGACTAGCATGCTACTATAGATGATTTATTGAAGGCTTTTACCGAATTTCCTATCCCATGACTTCTCTACAAAAGAATGGGAAGGTGTTTAAATGGCTAACGGGCTGTTAAGCGAGCTTTGTGAAGTTAAAAAAATGTTAACAATTGCCTCAATATTAAAAGTTTTTGATACTAAGAAGGAGTTCACAATATGCACATATGCATGTAAGGAGGGAATTGGAGGAGTGTTGATGCAAGAGGATAAGGTAATAGCCTATGAGTCTCGTAAGTTAAAATATTATGAACAAAAATATTTCACTTATGATCTGGAGTTAACACCAATGGTCCATGCCCTTAAGGTATTGTGGCCTATTTGTTAGGGAAGAGATTTTTGATGTTAATGAACCATAACATCTTAACCAATTTCTTCAAACAAACCAACTTGAATGCATGCAAAGGAAAGTGGATGATGTTTTTAAGAGAGATTGATTTTGATATCAAACACCTTAAGGGTAAAGAAAATCATGTTGTTGATAACTTAAGAAAGAAGTTGCATTGTGTATACAAAAAAAATTATAGTGAGGTATAGATTGATTTTTCAGATTGAATCAGAGAAGTCATTGATAAGGATCCGAAATACTATTTCTTATGACAAGAAGCAAAGCAATTAGAGAAAGATGGAAAAGTAAGTGATTGTAACATAGACAACAACAACCTACTGATCTATAGGGAGACGATTTATGTAATGAATCAGATGGAAATTAAATAATTAATTTTGGATGATTTCCACCAAAGCCCTTATGTAGCTCATCCCAATTATCAAAAGATGTTGTTTGCATTAAGGGAGGAATATTTTTTGCTGGGTATGAGGACATATATTTCTCAGTATTTATCTAGATGCCTCGATTACCAGTAGGTAAACGTTGAAAATCAACATTCAACATACCTATTACATCCATTAACCATTCCAGAATGGAAATGGGATACTATCACAATAGATTTTATAGTGGGGTTACCTAAGTCTAAGAAGAAAAATGACTCCATTATGGTATTTGTGGATAAATTGAGAAAGAAAACCCATTTTATCCCCGTAAAATATACCTATCAAGCTATTCAGGTCACTGACGTTTTTATGAGGGAGATATTTCGATTCCATTGAATGTCAATAGTAGTAATCTTTGATCGAGACGTAAAATTTACCTTTTTTCCTTGAAGATCTTTACTCATAGGCCTAGGCACTTAGGTCCAGTTTAGTACTGCATATCACCCACAAATCGATGGTTAAATAGAGTGCATGAATCAAGTGAACTAAGTGGGAAAAATACCTCCATCTGGTTGAGTTTGTGACAATAATAATTATCATGAATCCTTGAAGATGAGTCCCTTCGACGTACTATATGGGAAAAGGTGTACATCAGCTTCTAGTTGGAGCAACTCTGAGGATAAATTAATAATAGGACCGGACATGTTAGATGAAATGGATAAGATAGTGAGAAAGGTCCATCAAAATCTTAAGGCTGCTCAAAATCGAAAAAAATCTATGCTTATAAAAAGGAACTTTCAGAGAAATCCAAGTTTGGGATCATGTTTATGTGCGTATTAAACCAAAGATAACCACCTTGAGATGGGGAAATTCTATAAAACAGGCACCGCAGCTTTGTTGACCCTTCCAAATTTTATGAAGGGTAGTACCAATTGCATACCAATGAGCACAACCCAACCATATGAAAATCCACAATGTATTTCATGTATCCTTACTAAAAAAATATATGTATGACCCCAGGCATATTATTAACTAGAAGGACATAAAGGTAAAACATTTTTTATTTTTGTTATATGATGTTAGTGTTACCATAAATATAAACTAACTATGAATCATGTTATTTACAAGTCAAACTGGACGAAGAACTTCTAGCAGATCCCCTACATATTCTCGGGGAGAGAGAAATAATGTTGTGGAGGCGAGTCATTACCTAGGTTAAAATGCAATGGAAGCACTTTAGCCCAGAGGAGGCCACTTGGGAGGACAAGAATTTCATGGGACGTGGATATCCAAATCTATTTCAAGGACCAGAATAAACACAGGGGCGATCTTCTGCACTAGAAGGGGAAGATGTAGTAGCCTTAGATCCAAAAGTAAATTTTATAATTATTGTTACTTACTTTAAGATGTTGTTATAAAAAACAAATTGTAAAGAAACGCAGGTTGATAACAAATATTGTTATTGTTTAATAAAATAAAATTATTGAGAAGATGATTACGGGTGTAGACTCAATAACTAATTCAAAACTTCCATATAGTTAGGTAGGATAGTTACCTCGTTTTCATGCCTTAACCCTAGAGATAAAATATCTTAG
This sequence comes from Pinus taeda, assembly GCA_000404065.3. Classification (NCBI taxonomy): domain Eukaryota; kingdom Viridiplantae; phylum Streptophyta; class Pinopsida; order Pinales; family Pinaceae; genus Pinus; species Pinus taeda. Next base: position 10,145 of record APFE030970295.1, read on the forward strand.
GAGGAACAAGAGAGGGGTTGGCCACCAAAAGGAGGAACTACTTTTAGAAAAGAAAGAGATAGAACTATCATGAGAGATTGTCTTGAGCTATCCTTGAACCAGTGGAAATGCCTTCTGAGATTGATATAATCTAATGTTTCAGACTAGAACAAGACTATGTTGAGGTCTCAAGACTGAGTGAACCTATGATGGTTGCAAGATCTTAACTATAATGGAAGTTGAAGCTGGGGGGGGAACCTAGACTTAATTGCTAGTTCCATTGGAAGGGAGGTGTAGTCTCATATTTAATCTGTCTTCTTGAGTGTTTACGAAGTTTACAGATAAGTACCATTTCCTTATTAAGATTTATATTGTGATAGTTCCATTAACTATTGAAATAATATTGATGATGACTCATTGGTGTGTGATAATAAACTAAATATGTTTCATTTGGGAATTTTGAACTGTCTGTTGCCCCAGACTTTTACTACAATGGAACAGAGTTAGTTTGCCGCAAAAAATATAGTTTAATAATTATGGACAGTTTTCCATAATTATCTTAATGTTTATCACCAAGTTAATTTATAGTAAACTTTTCATAATGAGTGAAGAACAAAATAAATCTAGTATAAACAAAAAATGATATTAAATGTAGACTTAAAAACATCATAATTGGCCATATCAGCATTCATGCAAAAACAACTGAACATAATAGAAAAATTAATTAGAAGGGTCGGTATAATTTTTAAATCACGAGGTTTTTGGTGTCATTCCAACCACTAATCTCATTAGAAGAGTGTTTTCTCCTAGAAGTGAATTATTCTAAGTAAACATTGGACTAGTTGTAGTACTCAAGAGTGAGACTCAATTACAAATCCTAACAAACCATGAAATCGACTCAACAGATGCAGATGAAGATACAGAACTCGGGAAACAAACTGAGTATAGTATTGATGATCAATTACATGGTACAACAAAAGTGGTGATATCAGACAGAGATGTAAACTTTACATGTAATTTCTAGAAGGCTCTATTTATAGGGATAGGTATGCAGATCTAGTTTAGCATCGCTTATCATCCATAAATGGATGAGAAAATGGAGTGGGTTAATCAAGTGCTGGAGGACATGTTGCGAATGTATGTGATGCAACAACCAACCAAATAGGAGTAATCCCTCCACTATGTTGAATTTTCTTATAATAATACCTACCATGAATTTTTTAATTAAAATTATTTTATTCTAAAATTCTTCAAGTTTTTTTAGAGTATATAGATTTGCTATAATTTTATATGAATATGGCTAAACAATTTAAGTAGCTAGTAGGATTTGGAAACATTTGTACACTTTAGGATAAAATTCCATGTTTCAAATTTTCCCTAATGTAGACATTTAAGAGGATTTTAGATGGTCTAAAACCTAGTGCTAATTGAGGGTAGAGGAATACAAAATCATTAAATGTAGATGGTATTAGCCTATACCAAATATTAGGCAAGTTGAGATAGAGGAGATTCAATTCCTTTGACTTTGTATTTGTTTCATGGTTGTGCAAGGCATATATGAGCGAGATGTTAGGAAACAATAGTCAAGGAATAAGATTTTGTAGTAGCCACTTAAGCCATCATGTCAAAACAAACTTCGTAGTAAGTATCTCTCTTTGTGTTTTCATTTCCATTACTAAAGAAATAAAAGAACAACACTGGCCTTACATTCTAGCTAGATTTCCTCTTATTTTAAGTTCCCTAAAATGCTTATTGTATTCATTTGTGTGAATAATTTATTGATTTACATATTCTTTGATTCTCACATTTTAATTATTCTCAAAAAATTTAGTAATAAAATAGTTCTAACAAACATATATCATACATAACTCCTAATGTCTATGACCCATAGTAAATATAACTTGGGAGCTATTATTTGGATTTATTTTGAATTAAATTTAATCCATATGTTATAATGTTTAAAGGATAAATTTCATGTATTATTTTTAAAAGATATCCTTTATTCACGATGAAATAACAAATTTTTAATATTATTAAATATAAGAATCCTTCATTTGCAGGGCATCATGTTAGGGGCATCATGTTAGGTTACATTTCATTACATATTATTCTTCGATTCCTATCAGCACATGCATTATCTTTTAATATAAATAATTATAATTATATAATGATAAATATTTAAATTGTATAACAAATTTGTTATATGCTAAAAATGATGAGTCCATGAGCCAGCTCACATTATTGGCATGAAATAGTCTAGGCTTTGTTCTCTTATTTCATAATAAGAACTTCCCTATAAATAGAAATGGGCATGTTACAGTCCTTTTAATAGTAAAGTTAATCCAAACGGCTAGAAATGAGGTGTCACCATCTCTCCAAACGACTAAAAATGATGTGGCTTCCAATAAAAAAAATTCCTCTCAATAATTTTCAATCATATTTTTACAGTTTTTCAAATATGATTTTTATTTATATCTTCTAACTTATATTACATATAAATTTTTAGATTATTGGATTTCTCTAAAGGATTTTCAATTATATTTTAACATTTTACAAATATGTTTTTCATTGTAAACTATTTTTTTATTTATATTTTATACTTATATTACATCTTGATTTTCATAGGTACTTTGGTTAAGTTTCAATGTATTTTAAAATTGTATATTCTACAATTAATTTTTTTTCGAAATAATTTTGTTATATTTAATATTTTATTAATAGCATTTAATTTAATTTGTGTTTGAATGATTTTTTATTAATATTATTTAGTTTGATTTAATTTTTAAAATGATTTTCAAATTTAAATATTTAATAAGTTTGGCACTATATTTATTAATGGTATAATGTAGTATGATATATTTTTTTAATGAAAATAACATAATGTGCAAAGAAAAAGCTT